>OZ026613.1:103113377-103274029 GCA_964020975.1 Hermodice carunculata
GTGTATGTGGTAACAGTGACCTGGCTAATGAGATAAACAGCTGCCCTTTGACATCAGCTCAGGACATTCCTGACCGGTCTCGGGCTAGTATCTAAAGTGTGGCCACAACAACCCGCATGCAGCTGGAACCACCTCGGGAGATCAGACTGTAGAGTGGCAAATTCTCTCAATTAACCTGCCCTGGGTACTTCCTGAATCATTATCTCAGGTCTGTCCCAGGCCTAGTGTCTAGTGTGGCAGCAGTATTAGGAAGGGCTGTTTGACGCTGGTAGTGTTTGGCGTCTGTCGCCATGCTGCGTGGCTGCCATATTGCTCGCCAACTTCGGCACATAGTTAATAATAGTCCCGCACAAAATGAGGCTGGCCGCCGGCATTGGGTAATTTATCTAAATTTGTCACCAGAGGTCTCTCATAAATCATTGTTTGTTAGAAGGGAATGGCGGCGATCACAAAGGATGAGTTTTAGGTGAATTTACTTCAAATAAAGCGGTGGAGTGGCTGAAAATAACGGGATCGCGGAAACTGGACATCTCTAAACTGAACCCATAATCGATTCCAAAAGTTGGAAATGCTCCCAGCCCTGGCCATTACAGGTGCTTGGTACCGAAGGTTGCTGGTTTGAGACCCAGAAATTGTATGGTCAAAAAAACGGCAAGAAGATGGTAGTAAATGATTCTGACCGAAATAATGTTTTGTGGGTAAGCATAGTTCACATTAATTGTTCACTTGGGTCATAAAATCATTGAAGAAAAAAAATCACTTATATGTTGATATTTTGTTTTGGTCTAGACTCGGATTTTGTTTAAATGCTAGCAATTTCCAAGAGGGTCTTTGTGGCTTATGAAAGTAAATCAGTTGATTTAGTAACTGATTGATAAAATCACATTTTAGGTGCATTTAGAAAAGTGTTTGGGGTGTCGGGTGTGAATGCTGACTATCTTGTGTCGCTCACCTTAACTCATTCCATACTATTGTCACAGGTCTTGGTCAGTGGTTCTGGCCCTGACTTAAGACTATAGGCATGTTGGTACTTAAATGAAAGCTCTTTTCATGAAGAATTTAAATATGCAATTGTCTTAAATCTAGGTTACTATACAGAAAAATCAGGGACTAGTATGGAATGAGTTGTTAACATATTGTGGCAGACACTCCGTGCGGGTTGTGCTGTTCTCTCTGTAAAATTCAGTCCTGGCTGTAGATTCAGCCAGAAAGTGCACTACAGGAAGATTGGCAGACTTCTGGTTGTCATGGTAACCTTGTAAAGGATGAAAGATGTTCAGGAATTGGGGGAGGATTAGTGTTGCAATATCATTGCTCTGACTGCTAGCTTCAAGCTTCAATTCTCTCACTGGGCTTGGAATCTTGCTTGGACTGAATTCACAGAAAGCTTTTGGATTTATTTATTTATTTGTTTATTTATTTATTTGTCATTCATTCTTAAGGTGCCTTAAGAATGAATAAAAAATAAATAAAACAATCCCTTTGAGACCTGCAGATGGCTGTGAAATCTGGTGATACATGAGGAGCCATATTTTATAATTGACTAGAAAGTTCCCATATTCAAGTGCTTAACAGCTGTGCAAAGTCATTTAAAATGTATAATGTACTTTGGGTATTGATTTACATGTTCCTAGATTCACTGACCTTTTTATAAGGATAGAATACTCATAATTTATTGCACACAGTGTGTGGTGAAAATGAATGTTTCTCAATAAACAGGGTCACACAAGATTTCTGTTTGACCCCATGCTACTGATTTTGGTGGGTGGGGGTGGGCACTGCTATTTACAGCCGTGCCCACCTACTTACACTGTAGTGTAATTAGTGGGTATGAAACCTGTCCAAAACCACATTACCCTCTTCACATTATATCTTGTGATTGTATTTGTAGTTTGTGTCAAAATATGAGTTTCATACAAATCCAAAATAAACTAGAACCGATGTTTATACAGTAAAACCTCCCTATACCGAACACCCTTGGGACAGGAAAAAAGTGTTCGGTATGGGGAGGTGTTCAGTATAGGGAGGTTTGCTAACATTGGAAGTATATATTCGGGATGGAGAAATGGTGTTCAGTATAGAGAGGTGTTCAGTGTACGAAGGTGTTCGGTAAGAGAGGTTTTACTGTATATTGTGTGCGTAGTTTGTTTTTTAGTAGCTCTGCAATGGTGTTTAAAGAGATATAGTTCCTTCGTATCTCACTGAATGACGTCGGGTGTAGTGTGTAGCATATATAAGTAAGGGTCTATTGGTTATAATTAAAGATATTCAACCAGTATAGTAGGGTCTGTATTTGCTGTTGTGTGAATAAGTTCTTCCTCCTTTTTGCCCAAGAGCATCAGCACTTGTCTCTGTTGCCTGGGACAAGGAAGCAGTTTGTCCAGGGCATTTTAACCCAACTACATTGCTGTATTTTGAGTCCAGATGAGTTTATTTTAGTTGAAAAGGGACGAGGATACTTTCAACTGTTAACACAGCTTTCAACTGCATTTTTCATTTGTTATAATAAATTTGCCATCATCAGATACACCCTAAAAAAAACAATTTTTTTTTTTAGTTCAGAATATTTAAAATATTGTCAAGAGAAACTGTAATACACAGTTTCATATTGTTCACAAAAGTCAGCCAGTGCTAGACGCTGACCTAACTCTTGGGAAGTACGGAATGGAGAGGTCATCATGCTTTGAAGTTTGAACTGCAGCAATACTCATAGTGCAGAGTGGTGAGAATTGATTAATTACAGCGCTTTATATTTCAGCCTTGCTGCCCACATTAAAAAATACATGATTGAAGACAATTGGGTCTAGACAAAAAACTTGTATTTCTGGTTGCGCAACCGACCCTCGAAAAGTTGCTGACTGTCATTTATTTCTGATGAAAAAGAAATATATTTTCATCCAGTTTAAATGAGTGCATCGTGGTTTTGTGCGTTCTGATTTTTATTGGTTCGACCTGGTTCTCATGACCCAAATTGACCAGTCAGAGCAATTGTTGGGACACTTGCAGGGACACATGTTCGACCTTGCTTGGGAACATGGATGGGGGATATGGAGATGTACCATGTGTATGGTCATCTGTTTGCATGGAGGACAAATCTGGTGTTTGTTGTATCAAACTCTCTGATTTGAATAGACAAGGAATAAAGACAAAAGTTAGAGAAGGCATATCAGAGCACTGTCCGCATAGAATGACAGAATTTGTCATATTCAGAGAAATTACAGTTAGGTGCCTGTGTGTGGCATTCAAGCCCAGGTCAACCTTGAGACGATGATTGTCCATACTTTTAGCAGAATATTTAAGGCGCCTTGATGTTTTATCAGGATTTGATTAAAGACAATGTAAGTAATATATTTTGCTTTGTTTTGTGAAAAATTTAAGTGTTTTGGGACCAATAGAATGTACAAAGGATTGCAATTTCAGTGCAACCCAAATGGAGCCCCAAGGTACCGGCAGCAAAGCAGAGGTGATCAATATTTCTGGGTGCCATGGGGCTCCCTTTGGGATGTTGGATACGAAATCAGTTTAATGGAATTTAAATAAAAAGTACATGTATATAAATTAGTATAACTGGGCTCAGACAAAATACATTGTGAAATTCAGGGTTGAATCACAGCACTGCAGGCTTTAGATATTACTGAATTCGTAAAAAAAATTACCATATTTCTTCATTAACTCTGGCAGACTGCCATATTGACATGCATTTTATCTTTTTTCATGTCTCACTGTCGTTTCCCCATCAGATGTCATCCAAGGAGGAAGTGATGCCAGACAAAGACCATTTGAAGCCATTCTTTAATATATTGGAAGTGTAATGTTTAGTTTTATTTAATTAAAATGCAATGGTGCCTGACACTGATACATGTATGTTTTAATTAAATCAATCAACCAATACAATATACAAATTACAATATATTTAAATAGGTTGAAAGCTAATTGCCTCCTTGAAAATTTTGTTTGGATTCTCAAAAAGATGAAGTGCCAGTGGAATGTTTGTCAAGAATAATTTTTGTTTATAGTTTTCAAGAATTTGTCAGAAAAGCATCAAATAATTTTGCAATAGGAAATTGATATCAGGAAATTCAACTTAAGTACATCAAATCACATTGTGATTAAGGGATTCACAGTAAACAAAAAGTAAAAAAAAAAAAAAAAAATCCATACCTACCTGCCCTACTTTTTCGCTTCCGTACAACAGGAAACACAACATTGTTTTTTAGGGGTGACCAACACTATTTACCTGGTCAGTTCTTAGCAGAATATAAATGCTAATACCGTATAACATTACAGTCTTATTTTCAAGTTCCTCAAGAAAGTTACCACCTGTAACATGGCGTTCTGACTCATAATCACTCAGCTCAGCTGACTTGCTAGTCAGACTAAGCTTTTAGGAGGCTCAGCAGTCTGTCGTTTCTGTCCCTCCCTTCACAATTCACACTTTTGACTTCTCCAAAACTGTCAGCCAGATTCACTTCAAACTTACTGGCAATGTACCTTGGGTGGGTATCTACCAAGTTTATTCAAATGGTCATGCTCTAGTGATTTTTGAATTTGTTAATGGATTTATAGTGTTCACAATTCACATTTTCGACTTCTTCTCAAAAACCACCAGCCAGATTCACTTCAAACTTGGTGGCATAGTACCTTGGGTGGGTCTCTACCAATTTGTTTAAGTGGTTACCCTCCAGTGATTTTTTAATTGTTTATTTATTTATTTTTTTTTTGTAAATCTTAAAGAAGTCTCCTTGCCCAAAACTGCTCATCCCAATTGCTTTGATATCACACTTCTAGAGACTTCTAGTTCTTAATTTGTTCACCAGGTGGCACTGCAATTTTTCAATTTTTTTTTTTTTTAATGTTTTTTTGTGTGTTTTCACTTTTTTTGACTTCTTCTACAAAACCATTACTCAGATTACGCAGAAACTTTGGATATGTTCCTTGTGAAAATGTCAAATAAAGTTGGTCACTAGGTGGCACAGCTGTGGATTTCGGATTTTTAACGTTTTTTTCTTTTTTTCTCCATTCGGGTACTTATCGGTAAGTGTACCTTTCCTATTGATTAAAATGGAAGTCAGTGGGCATTATAATGCTATGGGTAATTTATATTTAATGAATTTTTCTTAAGGCAAATCTTAGAAGTACTTGTAAAAGTCATATACAGTCAGCTAAAGCCCAACAGAGGTCAATTCAATTGCAGCCTTGATTTTGTGAACAAGCTTAGGTCATCTGAGCATGGTCTGTTCATGCTGGGAAGCAGGGAAATTAGAGTCAAAACAAGGTGGCCATAGGTTTTGGCAGTCATCCCCCATCGCGCAGTTAAATATTCATGAGGTTACTCCAGCATTTTCTGTGAGACTCTTTGGCACTGGATGACTGTTCTCAACAAAGTGAAACTGACCTGTGTTCTGGTTTTTTCTTGAGAAGATTCTCTGCCCCCCCCCCCCCCCCCCCCCCCCCATTGTATGCCTTGTTCATGTTTTCCCGCTGGTCATTTCTAGAAATAGGTACATTATATGTGATTCTCTAAATAGACCTTGATATATCATAGTTTCAGTCACAGCAAAACTTGGAAGTACGTCTAACACACGAGTAAGCATGATGTCTTAATGGGGTAGGGGGGGGGCAGCTTCTTGCTTCTGTTCACTTGTTTTTTACTAGTGCTAAGAAGCCTCCCCCCTCCCCCCCCAATTGTAGTCACACTGAAGGTAGGCAGCTGATGTTTCATTAGTGTCTTAGTATTCACCTATATATTTTTCAGGTCATAACTTGCTTACATGAAATCATTTTTGCCCGTGACTCGAAAAGTTCTTCAGGGATTTCCATGATCTTGATCTTTGGGTAGCTCGACATGAGGCACAACCTTTTCTTATGAGTGGGGCTCCAAAGGTGTAAAGGTCAGGGTCATATGGATGTCCAGAAAATAAAGCACTTAGTTATTTTTGCCTAACTGTACCACTGCAGAGAAAAAATTTGGGGGGCGCACTGTGTCCAGATTGTCTGTGGAAGAATCCTTGCCAGCACAAGTCTGGGTCATGTGACGATTCAAGAAAAGAAGTGCATTATTTTTCGGATTTTGTCCTCCTGTGGCTCACTGTTACAATGAAGTTTCTGGTTGCTGGAGAATGCCATGAAGTGAAATGAGTCAGAGTAATTGAATAAATGGGACCACAAGTAATTGGGAGACTTTTGGTTAATGATGACTTGCAGACGTAAACATCCAGTTTGCAGTGAGATAATTCAAATTTGTGATCACATTGTATGTAAAAAGGATTCGTGCTTGATTCATGTTTAATTGTAAACATGCTTGTACAATCTAAAACATGTCTTCAATCAGGAGCATACCACGTAAATGTAACAGTCAAGAAAGAGTTAATTACCCAAGAAGAAGGGCTGGCAGGCCTGTGAATGAGAGGACACAGTGTACAAAATTCACATAGGCAGCAATTGATATATGTAAAAAAAGTCCATTTGAAAAACATTTATTTTAGTTATTAAGTTCACATAGCAGTAATTGCTATATATAAAAAGAGTCCATTTGAAAAAAAACATTTATTTTAACATCATTATGGCACACAGACAACAATAATCCAGAGGAATATAGATAGTTTTACATACCTGGGTCTGCTTAGCTGCTTGTCTGGCTGTGATGTGTACATTGTAATCCCTTTCCCTCTTTTATTCAGACTGACTCAACAGCTTTCCTTTAGTGTGGGTTGGGCACTCAGTGCATGTCAAGATAACATATCCCAGGCCAACAGCTTTCCATGGCATATATGGGTTGGCCACTCTCGGTTCAGTGCTGAGTACCCAGCCATTGGGTGCTCAGTGCCAACCAGGGGCATGTTATATCATTATAAGTTTCACCTACAGTTTTTCATCCAAATTAAGTTTCATTACTGTTTAAATAAGTCCAAAACTTTGAAGCAGACATGTGACCACCAGCAGGTCATGGCAGTTTGCAGGGGTGGGGGTGGATGAGTGTTCTATCGGTGGCATAATACTGTATTTGCATGAAAAGTGGACCATCACATGAAAGGATGTACAAAGGAAGTAAGCATGTTACTTTTTAGCTCTGCTGACTTAAGGTCGCAGAGCGTATAGCATCATTCATGTCCATCCGTCTGTAACTTTTTGGTTGTGAGCATGATAACTTGAAAAGTTTTGATTTTAGCCCAGTATAACTTTCAGGACTTATAGGGTGTATGAAAATCTAGGTTCTTTTCTATATTGATGGCGCCACCTACAATTTTATATAATATTGGGGTCAAAATGTGAAAAGCTTGTGAACACTGTAGCCTCTTTAATTTTTGGTGGATCTTCAAATTTAGTAGGATTGTTGGGGAGGTGAGAGTCAAAGTTACTAGGGATATTTGACAGAAATTATGGGCCAAAATGTGTTTTGAGATTTAAAATTCCATATTCGGAAAAATAATTTGATTAGACTTGCCAAATTTATATGATGTATAGACCATGTCCAATGCTAGAAAGTCATGTAATATCAGTGACCTTGACATATTTTTGTGATGCCACCATGTCTGTAAAGTTGAAAGGTGTTTTTGTAATGGCAGGGTGTAGCATGGACATCAATGGCAATGTCAGGACAGCACCAGGCCCATGGGCCTGTTGTATTACATAATCCGGTGACCTTGATATTCTGTCCCAAGGTCACTGAAGACATAAAATGAAGGACTCACGCATTGTTGTCTTGGCACATGCAACAGTTTCCATCATAGGAATTGCACAAGTAAAGTGGAGCAAAGTGCCATCTGGTGGAAAGTTGATACACTGAATGTGCTAAAGCTTTATATGTTCAGAAGCCACCTGAGGACTTGCAACTTTGAAATGAAGATGCAGGTGCAGTATAGCCAGAGTGCCGGCAGAGCATGAGATCCATAGGCCTGTTGTTATTTGTATGGGATTTCACCAAACATGACTGAAATTCTGAGTATTTTCTATACATCAGGTAGAAATATTTCTACAAATTAACCCTTGGCTGTTTTCAGCAAATCAATTTTCATGGTGTAAAGTACACTACAAGAGGATAGTTCTTGTTCTTTGCTCAGTTAATATCTAGCATTAAGCAACAAAAAGATAATAGTGAAGAATATTTTCAGGGTTACACATTGAAATTACACTTATAGAAAAAAAAAGAGTTCAGTTGCATGTCACCACTGGAGCTGATTTTCTGCTAACAAAATCGATCTCTGTATGCACTAAGTTGTTTCAAATACGGTGGGGTGGGGTGTGGCTCATGGAGCTTTATCTGGATAGTTTACAGCAAGGTAGCAAGGATAAGGCTAAGGTCATCGTGATTGTTCTCTCTAGACCTCAACAATAGATCAATCAAAGTTGCCTGGCATTTGATTCCTGGCTACAGGCTAGCTTGGCATTGCTTACCCAGCACATGCACTCTCAGGCAAATCAAGTGGACCAAGATCTGTTACATACAAAGAAAGAGAAAGCTCAAACTTTAGCTGTTGCAAATCAATGAGATATTTGTTCTGCAAAAAACTCCATGCCATGGACTTGTTACAAAGTGTAAATAGACCGAATTTTAGAGATCAACATAGCCAAGGTTGCAGTGTGTGATATTCAATACAGAGATTGGCTGGAGTTGAAAATCAAGCAGCTCCTAGGATATGTCAGTGGCTGGGACAGCTGAAGAGTTTGTCCTTGTAATGCAAGAGCTTAAAAGCATATTGATGTCAGCTGGGCCATGTGGGCAGCTGGGCCATTATGTATGCATGGTGGCATGGGCCCTGCTGCTTCTGTCAACCACTTCCCATCATGCATCTGTGCCTTGTCACAGCATACTCATGCCGATTAAGCAGTGGTGCTATTTTACTGTGATGCCTGTTTTATGTATGTGAGAAATGCAGAGGTCTATACAGTTAATCTTGTGATGTTAAACCATATTATTGATAGTTGTAATTTGCCTCCTCTGGGGGTCTTAAACTCCAATATTTGCCTTGTCTCTTTATGTGATCTCATTCTCTTCTGTCTGACATCTGACTGAGGTGTCAGTTTTTGATGTGACAGGCATGATAATGCCAGGGCTTGGTTAATTTCAGGATAGGTAATCAGTTTCTCCTACAAAGGAGGATACAGGGGTTGGAATTAATGTCATGACCAGCAGCAGGATTTTTTGTGTTACTGCCCCCCCCCCCCCCATTGTATTTCCACAGCAACAATGTGTATCATCTCATTGTTGCTAGAGCTCTCTTTACATATCAGTAGTTTAACATGGCCTGGGATGAGCTCAGGTGGTCATTCACCTCTTTGTGTGCATGAGCCACCTGCCTCCAGGAGGAATCTGTTTTTGTGTGCTAAATTGGGCTCAGATAAGATGTGTATTTAAATACAGCAATTGATTCTTGAAGTGACACATTGTTGTAAGTTCACCAGTGTGGTCAAACTGTATGGATAAACATGTGGATTAATGCTCAATCTGCCAAAACTGTCATAAACTATGACCATATTGTGATAAGTATAGGGCCGGTGATTTTCCACAGTTGCAGAAAAACCCACAGAATTGTGGAGTTACCTGCTGAAAATGGACAAGTAAACTCGCTGCTGAATTCCATGAAATGGGTAAAATTAACCTTGTCACTGGTGTAAAATCATACAGGTAACAAGCAAAGTCCAGCATCGTGGTACTGGTCCATTAAACTTCATTTAATTTAGCTGCAATGTCTATTTTGGGCATTGTAAACTATAATTAGCAAGGGAGTCATCATTAATGATACAATGGAAAAAAAAGTACTGTAGCATGAACTTAGATTCTCATGCTACAGAGCAGCTCACAGACCCATTATGGTGGACAACGCATAGGCCTAACATAAAGGATCAAATATATCAAGATTACTAGTGTAAAAGAAAATATCAGGGGGAGGGGGGGCAAATGTGACAAGGAAAAAAAAAAAAATAAAAAAAAATAGATATTTGGTAAAAATGCAAGTAGACAAAAACAGAAAATCATTAGCCCTAGAAATAGTTTTGATATGCAAACACATATGATGATGCTCAAGATTAAAAAGAAATTTTGTTTTTAATATTTCCAAGCATACAGGAATTTGAAAAATGTCTGAGACTTGTACAGTTGCATTTTGTTGGTCTTATATGTAACTGCAGTATCTGCTTTGAGGGCCAAAGGGCCTGCTCCTTGCGGGTACAAAACAAATGTAACAGACCTAGTCTCTGCAGAATAGTAATCTGCAGTAGATCATTTTTCAGCCAGCACTAAATATGCTATCAGTGTCCAAACCGCCATATTTTAAAATGTACAAGAAAGAAATAAAAGTAATTTTGTATGTTTGTGTGTGTGTGTGGTGGCTCAGGCTCACAGACTGCTCAACCCAGAAACTTAAAATTTTGCATGGGACATGGGTGTAATACCGACAGTGAAATTATGTGCATTGTTAAAAAAAAGTTGATAGGTTGAAAACCATGCAAATTAGGGGCCCAAGTAAAATTGTATGCAGCACTCTATGATATCCTGACTATTATGATGCCCAAAGGGAATTATGTACAGAGATGAGATCATTGTCAAGGTCTGAGGTCTGTGTCAAAGATCAGAAGTAAATGTCCAAGTCATAGGTCAATAGCAAGGTCAGAGGTCATTGTCAAAGTCAGGTCACTTTCAAGGTCCTATTTCAATGTCAAGGTCAGAGGCAATCTCATGGCCAGAATTCAGTCTCAGGGTTGGTGGTCAATGTCAGAATCAGAGGTTTTCAAAACTAATACAGAATCAGATGCTGCCGAATCTTCAGTTGGTTAAAGGCACAACCAATGAACAGTGAACAGTACAGTGGTCCCCCTCTTGTAAGGCCCCTCTCACCAGAGGCCACCCCTCTTGAAAGGCCAGCATTCTGGTGCAGAAAGTATGGTATTTCCATTACATTCTCCCCCTCAAGAGAGGCCACCCCTCTCATAAGGTCACTTTTTGGCTGCATTTGGGGTGGCCTCATAAGAGGGTGACCACTGTAGTTGCATTTAATTTATTCATGTTTTGAAAGACACAATTTTCTAGCTATATCTCGTTCTTATGTGATGAGGGGAAAAACCCAAGGTCCACAGGTGCTGTTTTCAATCCTTTTGATGGCAAAATCATAAGTTAATTTGAAAAGTGAAAGCATGAATAAAAAAAGGCAGGTAGTCTTGCCATTGACATCATGAAATGAGCAAATTGTTTGAAAAGTAGATGTGCTGTATCCAAGGGACATTCCTAAGTCTGGGACAGCTTGACAACTGAAAGAGAATGGCCTGAACTGGTGTCTGGTACATTAGGTGTCTACAGTATGAGACAACTGCCGACCACCTGTCCTTAATGTTTGCATATTTGGAACTACCGATGTCACTTCCTTGTTAATATTTGTACCATCATTTATCCAAGGCCACCTACTGTGTGTGTTACATGTGACCAGATTTTGCAGACATAGGGGGTGATCACACACGATGCCCTCTCTTCAATAAGACCCCACTCATGAAAGGCCACCCACTCACAATAGACCACTACATGTTATGCTGAGTGCTGGCTATTTCCATTTATAATCTAATGAGGCACAAGCCTTCAAATCTGGTCTGTGTTTGTAGCTCAGCTGATTTGTCATATCGCTAATCTTATAGGGTGGACGATCAGTCATCCATCAGCTATCTGTACATGTCTATCGTCCATCAGTCATTCGGTGTCTGTCCTTCCACCATTTTTTTTTTTCCCTTCTCCAAAACTGTTAGCCAAAGCCATTTCAAACTTGGCATGTGTACCTTGGATGGGTCTCTACCAAGTTTTTTTCAGATGGTCATGCTCCAGTGATATTTTGATTTTTTTATGATTTTTTAGCTCAGGTAATTTGTCAGTTGTCTGTTGTCCGTCATCCATCCATCCATCCACAGTTTATTTATTTTTTATGTTTTTGTTGACTTCTTTGCCAAAACCATCAGCCAGATCCACTCAAACTTTGTATCTATGTACCTTGGGTAGGTCTCTTCCTAGTGTTTGTTTAAATGGTCATGCTTGGAATTTTTAATGATTTTTTTTATTCATTTTAGGCAAAAATCTTTGAAAAACTTCTCCAAAACCACTTACCTGAGTGCTTTGAAATTCATAAAGACACCTGTGTGGACCCCCAAACTGCACCATTTTTCAACAGGTGGTGCTGCAATTTGTCTAAATTTTTAAAAGAATTTTTGTGTGTGTTTGCTATATATTTTGACTTTTTGTGTGAAAACTGTACTCAGATTGTTCTGAAACTTGATGGAAATGTAGCTTGTGGGAGGGATTACCAAACTTGCTCACTAGGTAGTGATACTCTGGATCCCTGATTTTTAACAAATTTTTCAACTCCGTTAATGCATGCATTCCTATTGATTACCATGTAAGTCAATGGGTTTTTGCAATGGAAAGTTGCCTTCCTCTTGTACTATTTATTAATACTATTAAACACTAATAGGAAAGTACCCATGGTGTTTTTTTTTTTTTTGTCGTTAACTTTGACCATGAGTGAAATTAAAAGGTCAAATGACTTAGTGGCTAATATTCAGCAAATTTGTGGATCATAGTGCCATGGTTACTGATAAATATTAATGGGAATCTAAATGTGGGGTTTCCTTTGATGATGGTAATTTTGACTTGAGTGGCCTTGTCAGGTCAAACTGACATAGTGGCATATATCTTGGTAACAGTGGGTTCTATAATGTTTCAGTTAAAAAAAAAATGAGTGGATGAGTAAAGACTGCTATGAAAGTGATGATGGTCTTAAACAAAGTTGCCTTTGATATTATTTTGGAAGTTCACAGGACCACTTCAGTCTGTGCATTTAAGGTCAACTGAGCACATCACTCACAGTCCTCTTGTTTTTGTATATGGGTGGCTTCTTTGATATTCAGTATGGTTGTACATATACTTATGTTTTTGGTGGTGGTCCACCTGTATATATACAGTTGACACCTCAGTCTTGGTAAGCTGGCAGACAATATTGGATGTGCTCAGAGCAGGACTCCCATGTGGCTGCCTGGATCAATATGATTAGGGCCATGCTTCAGGATCTTTGCACTTGCATCTGCAGGATTGCTGCCCTTGCCTGCATTTTTTTTTTTTTTTTTAAATAATCCAGGTACTGATTACCTTGATGAGGCTGCTCTCAAATTGTGCATTTGCACATGACCATGGTACCCGGGATGTACATGATAGAGGATCATATTAACCAGTGGAAGGATGTGCTCTGTATTGCTTGAAGAAATACATTGTTGGGCCCAGGTGCAGGTTCCATAGCTGTATCAGAGAGGTCAGCATGTTATTAACATGAGGACCACCTGCCTGTACATATAAGGGAGCTTTTCATACACCAGGGGATGCTCTGGACCTGGCCAAATGGGCTGCAACAGGAGCATTATGCATGTGACAATGGTTGGCCAAGGGCAGGTGAACCAGGAACAACCAGCCATTAACATTGTCCAGATAATGGCATTCTTTGGATTATCTGCCCCCCCTTGATTTGTTTGTCTGGTATTTCTAGGTGCACTCACATGGACTCCCACTTATTTTTATAGCATGTGTGTAAGAACACCAGTGTCTTTAATGTTTGTTTGGAGCCAAGTCACAGACCTGTCTGTTACTTAATACTTTGCCCTTGGATTTAATTTCTTGGGCAATGTTTTGTCATTAGAATTTATGGTTGATAACTGGTGATTGTGGTAAGGGGCCCAATTCTCAGAACTCCATAAAGTCAACGTTAGGAGTGTCTGACCAACCTCCTGGGCTGGTATATTTATGCTAAATCTCCACCATGACAGCAATACCTAGAACCACCATGTACATCCGTGAGTATGAGTAAAGAAGCAGTGAATTCATCAAAAAAAAAAAAAAAAAACAACCAAAAAAAAAAAAAACAAACCTCTCTCTGCCCTCATCCTCCACCCAGGCTCAGTCAACATTTGATGTGGAGTGCCTTGTTTGCCACTGACCAGTTTTTCGTGATGAGCACAGAATGGCTGTCAAGTAAATAAATTCACATGATAATCAACATACCCAGACGTGTGTATATATGTATATACATGACCCTTAAAAGTGGTAAGGACATGGATGAGTGCCTGGGATTATTTGCTGTGATTTAATCAGTAATTATCTGACATAACCTGAGAAAATGGTGTGACAACCCTACTGCACTTGATTGACAGACAGAGGTCAGCAAGATGGCATATTGTACCTGGTGCTTTTTACGTTCTGTTCAGCTCTCCCAGCTATTCCCAGGTTCTTGTGCATGCATGTTTTTTCCCCGTTTGACAGACTAATTTTAATGTGAACATTTGTCAAAGACTGATAGAAATGAGCTGGCATACATATATTTGAACTGGGTGAAACTGCATTATTGTAAAGCACAAAGTTTGGGTGTGTACTGAAGATTTAATTATGAAGGAAAAAAAAACTTACTTTGTAGATTAAGTCTGACTTCTCTTCAGTTTGTACTTTACCTGATAGTAGCTAAATGGTGGGAGAAATAAAGTAGTAAATACATGGAGAGGATTTCAGTTTATTTTACTTTGTATGATATGCATACATCTCTTTGCCTACTGAATATGTATCATGTTTGAACAGTGAGAAAGATTGCCTGCATGCCTAAAGGAAGAACCTTTTACTTCAGTATCATCTTGTATTCAGGAAGGCATATTTATAGAAACCTGACTCATTAATCAAGTGGTAACTGGTGCATGATTTTCTGTCAGAAATGTAGATAAAATCATATTTGAATTCTAATTTACGGATAATGCATGTATGCATCAAAATTAATTAATATACCAGATTACTGGGGAAAGTTTTTCCCAGCTCCTGGCCAATCCCATCAAAAGTGATGTAAAGTCCTAAAGGCTAACACATTGTTTAGGATTGTCCGAAATGCCTTGTACTTCAATATGCTTTTGGGACAAAGATATTTGCCCCTTGCACCTGGCCCAGTTTGTTTAAGCACCTTCTTTCAAAAACATTGTGCCAATTGCTACCTTTAATCCAACTGAAGTTTTCAGATTCAAAATTCTACACCATCAGTTCCATGTTGCACCCATAAACCAAGACTGTAAGCTTTCTGGACCATTGAAATCGGCTGGGACCATATCCACAACAGCAAAAAATGCAGTCTGGTGGACAAATGAGACACTAAAATCACATAAGCTTTAGATGTTCAGAAGCCACTCGAGGAATCACAACTTTGAAGTGAAGAGTCACAGTGACAGCAGAGCATTAGGCCCATGGGCCTCTTGTTTGTAAATTATGCCCACATTTTTCAATTTTGGCTACAGATTTTTGAAGTTCATGTATAGATCTGTTCCTGTTACTGTGCTAACTCTTTGAAGGCTAGACACAGCAAAACTGCTTATCTGAATTTTACAGTGGTTTAGATTCTTTGTAAAAAGACTTTTTATTTAAGTGCCAACATGCCTGTTTTGGCAGAGAAAATAATGATCCAGGTAAGCAGCTTGCCTTGGCATGCTTTGGATGCATTTTGCTCATTGCAGAGGAAAGCTGTTGAATCAGTCCCCAACTTGGTATTGAATGGGTCAAATCATGTTTATATCCCTTGGGACCTGTCTCATGTTTATGCATTCATGTGTGTGCTCTTTCATATGTAAAGGGCTCCATAAAAACAAGTTTGTTCAGAAATGCATCGCATGGAAAGCAGTAAGGATCCACCATATGTTGCATTTGTTAACTTTGCTGCCCAAAGGTTGCAGAGCTGTATCACTCATGTCTGTGCATCAGTCATTCTGTGCGTCCTTCTGTCCGTAAACTTTTGGCTTGTGAGGGCGATAACTTTAAAAGTTTTGATGTTAGCCCAATATAACTTTCAGGACTTACAGGGTGTATAAAAATGTTGGTTCATTTTGATATTGGTGGCGCCACTTACAATATTATGCAATGTAGGGGTCAAAATATGAAAATCTTGTGAATACTCCAGCATCTTTAATTTTTGGCAGATATTCACCAAATTTGGTCGGATTGTGGGGGAGGTCAAAGTCTAAGTCGCTATTGATACTAGTGGCACCACCTATAATTTGATGGAAATTATGAGCCAAAATGTGTTTCAAGATATAAAATTCCATATCTTGAAAAGTAATAGGATTACACTTGCCAAATTTATAGGATATATAGACAATGTCCAAAGCTATAATTTGATGTAATATCAGTGACCTTGACATATTTTTGACCTTGATGTTCTGTCCCACGGTCGCTGAACACAAAAAGTTAAGGACTCACTCATTGTTGTCTTGGCACATGCAACAATATTCATCACAGGAATTGCACAAATAAGCTATGATTACATGTGGAGCGAAGTGCCATTTGGTTGACTTTTTATACTCTAAATTTACATAAGGTTTATATGTTCAGAAGCCTGTTGAGGACTCACAACTTTGAAATGAACAGGTGCTATATAGCCATGGTGCCAGGAGAGCAGTAGGCTCATGGGCCTCTTGTTCATACATGTAATTAGGATGTTGAAAGTTCTGCTCAAGTACAAATTTTCCAGAGATACTTGTTCCACAATTTTTTCCAAGCAGTTCCATTTGGGAAAATGAACATTTAGAAATTTGTGAAAGCCATGACACAAACAAGAATATATAGAACATTTGGGGAAATAAAATCTGTGAAATTTTCATTTTCAATCAATTTCGGAACATTAGCGTTGGTTGGGGGGGGGGGGGGATTTATGCTGGCAGAGCAATGATGAAGGTTGCAAATATTGATTTTTTTTGTTTTTTGTTTTGTTTTGGTTGTATTTTCTGATTCTGCGATATATGGAAGAGATGGTTTATGAATGCATCTGTACAGTACTAGAAGACAGAAAAAATGGAGAATGTATAAATTTCAATTTAAAATACATGATTATTATGTAAATTAAAGAGATGTGTGTAATTGTGTTTTTAAAATGACAGATATGGAATTTGGCAGGATTTACATAAATTTGTAGTTAATAAATGATGACAAGGCACATTTTGGAACATATTTCAGCCAAAGGAGGAGGGTGGATGTCCATAACGCAGAATATTTTAGAGGTGGGATGAATCAACCGAATGTTGTGTTCCCTCCTCTGAGAGACCACCTGTTGCCTTCTAAAACCACATTTATGATGTCCCAGCTGCTATTTTCCATATTATTTGGCCTCCTTTGTGACCATTTGATTCATGTAACCACTTTTTTTTGCCTGCCTTAGTAATGGCGTCTTAAAAGAGTGACGACTGTATGCCAAAATGTGGCTGACCCATATTGAGAAAACTGCCCATATATACATGTATCTGGTCTGAATCCTGAAAAAAAAGGGTTGCCCAAATGTCGGCAATGGCATATGTGACAGTCTTGTCTTTTTTTTATATATATATCTTTTTTGGTTTGTTCTGTGTTTGTGTGTGTATACAGGGTACAAAGGGGCTCTATCAACTGTGTACTTATTGGTTGCCTCCTTGACAGGCCTGTGCTGTGTTTGTCTTCAAACATGAGACACACAGCTGCTGCAGGTCTCATGTGAAAAATATACAGAAGAATTTGTAAAGTCATAAAAACGGAATGTTTTCTGGTATGTCTTGGGGTTTGGCCAGCACTTCCTCTTGATTTTATGTAAGCAAGATGGGACTCAATTTCAAACTTTTTTTTTTATCTTATCTGTCATATGTACATTTATTTTTTACAGCCTGAACCTCCTATGGGTCACAAACCTGAAATGAAAATATAACTGACTTGTTCTGTGGGATTATGATGGTGTTGGGCTCTATGAATAACCTTGCTTAAGGAACAGTTTTTTTTCAAATCTGCACCACAGCTGAAACTACTTATCGGGTCAAGATTACATGGCCATTCCCAGAAAAGAAGTGCTGATCATTATATGGCACCTTTTGTGGCGGCCAGGAACACAGAGCTGTCTCATTGAGATAGCGCTGTTCCCAGATGACAGTACACTGCACTGGAGAAAAGTGCAACCTGATCTGAGGTTGTGCAATATTTATGTGAGTAGTGTCCTTGACCTACTTATGAGGAAACATGTTTTTACCCACAACTCTATAAGATATCAGTCATTTTTGCTTGAGGGTCTTTGTGATTTTCGGTGGGATGGAAGATTCTTTTTCCCACAGGTTAGAATGGTCCAGACATTAAGAATCAACAGGGAAAACAGTAGAAACTAGGAATGTGAAAGAAATGGAAAAAGCTGTTTCAAATATGATGATGATGAGCCCTATACATGATACAATAGTAAAACCAGCCAAGTGGAGGAGACGAGTCAGCAGACTGGCCTCGTTCCCGCTGCGGATCACAAACGCTCGGAGTGATCTGCCGCGGGAACAAGGCCAGTATGCTGAAGAGTCTCCTCCACGCGGCTGGTTTTACTTTTATCCAGTAATTATAGCTGTAATTTTATTTTCATCGTTAAATACAAACAAAAAAAAGACAATTAAAAACAGTTTCAACGTTTATTTCATCAAACAAGGCTTTGCATAGCTTTGCGTATGAATAACGGTAACACAGGATCAATTAATTGGGTCATTTGAAAACTACATGCTTGAAGTGCGGCAACTACAATAATTTAGAAGCAAAGTAGTTCTCAGTGACCTTTGCACTGTGGTGATATGGACACTGGGTTATCACCCAGTCTGTATCTTCCACCTTTTCTAGATGATACAGCTATAATTACTGGATAAATGTTCAGATCGTCTTCACATAAAAAATATTCCCTTATATGTAAGTGTGGGGGGGGGGGGGAAGGGAAGGGTTAGAGCTTGTAATCAGTATATGGGAGTAATATGTATGTTTTGTTTTTCAGACAAGTCAAAATCTTGGAGATAGCGAAAATATTGTAAAAGTCATGTTAACAAATGAATCCAGTAACAGTGTCACAGTTAAAATATCTACTGTAAGTGCAATAGTAGTATGTAGTACTCAAATGCCATGCTTTTTTGCACATATGTAAATCTTTGTAAAAGACTGTTTTTACTGGATACACTATATAAATAAGTCTTTTGACTATCCACATAGGAAAACTATGTCCTTGCTCCTTTGATATCTGCATGTTTACATTTTGTGTCAAAATGTTCAGCCCAGTGAAGTGTTCTTCCATGATAACATTTTTGTATGGTGTATTTATACAGGAGCAAAATTACACTCTGATCACAGCTGAGTAAGGAGGGAAAATGAACCTTGAAGATGTTTTTTGAGTTGGTGACTTTGATCTAGAAAATGTGACATTGATAAACGATACAGAGGCACTGTACTAAATAAAAAAGGACATAGAGAAGGGGAAAAAGGGACAAGCCAGGGAGACTTTGCCTTCCAGCAGAGAAAAAAAGGATCAGGCCTCTGGTGAAACAGGTTTTTATTAGGTTTGTGTTCAGACAGTGCTGTTGAGAAAAAGAATAAAAAGCACTGCATTGGAGAAATTTGAATCAGCATGATTGGTGTCAGTTCAATTGACATGATGAAACGGTAAAATGTCACAAAAAAAGAAAAACAGCAATAATATTGTGTGCATTTATCTTGCTTTTTTTATGCGTTTGATGGCATTTCTTCCATTTGTTAGCCCTCTGTGAGGCTTTCTCTGTAGCAAGACTAACTCGTGACTTTTCTGAGTTTGCTCCATGCAGTTTTTGTGTCTTCCAAAATTGGTATCTATTAAAGAATTAAAACAAAAAAACCCCCACAATTTTGTCAAATTTCAAAGGAATTGAGTCAAAATTACCTTCAACAATGAGTTTCCAGTTTTGAAGTGAATTGTAAAAGTCATTATTCGCACCTTTATATAAGTGTTTTCAGGTATTACCTCTCCAAACTTCATACTGACAAAACAGCAAAACCTTTTTGGTGTTCTTTTGATACCTGACACAGAAAATCAGTGGAAACCAGCTTAGAAACAGTGACAGTTGACATGAATAGGGTCAAGGTTTAATAAGATGTGTTAGCATCAACAAGCAGGCCTGTCCTCAGGTATCAGTGTTGAGGCATTGTTGTAACTTGGGACTGTCAGTCCTCTGGTGGTGAACCTTTTGTTCAGTTCAGCGTTCAGTAATCTGGTATCAGGATACTGGAGTGCACTGGGTGCACCAGCTGCACCATCTTCACAAAGTTGCATGAAGTATATTTGAAACAAACCTGTACCTCACAAACTAGGCATTGTTTTTCTGTTTTTCCATGTGAATTTAAATTTCATATGATGGTCATCACAAAATTGGCCAATTTTGTTGATTCACTTCAGTATTTCAAACTTTGATGCACATGTGAGCCTGTTTGACAGTTGTTGAGATAAGCTGATGGAATAATATGGTTCTTCTGGGAATAAGCATGTATGCAGCTAAGGTGTCTGACAGCCAGTTATCCAATATGTAAATTATCTGTTTGAAAGAAGAAAACAAGGATTAGGATATTGATGTGGCTATGGTACTGTATTTATTGTAGTACATGTAATATTGATACATGGGTGCACCTGTTCTTGATATACCTTCCATAGGTTTATGCCAGTGAAGTTCTTCTCTTTTAAATATTTATTTTCTTCTTATCTTGGTCTCTTTGTTGCCATGTTTATGTGTGACCATACCATGTAGGCATCATTCAACAGTTTTTAGCCCTGCTGACCATAGGTAGCAGAGCTTACGCAATTACTCGTGTCTGTTAGTTCATCCATCTATTTAGAAACTTTTGCTCGTAAATGCAATACAGTCAACAGTTTTTATGTTAGCCCCATATAACTTTCAGGACTTATCAAGCGTAAAAAAGTCTGGGTTAAGCTCAATAATAGTGGTACCACTTGTAGTATTCTGTAATATTTGGGTCAAAATAGGAAAATTTTGAGAATGCTGTTTTTTTAAAAACAATTTTTCATGAATCATCTGGAAACTTGATGGGAGTGTTGATCAGGCAAAAGACAGAAACGCATCAAAATTTGGTGGTGCCACCTACAGTACTGTGGAAGATAATGACCAAAAGGTGTTGAAACACATTTAATTCATTATGTTAAGAAAGAATAAGACTAATACCAAGCTGGCAAAGCCAGTGAGCTGCTGGGGTTTGATTTGAATTTTGTTCGAAATGACGGCCGTCATCAGTAATCGCCATTGCCAGGGCCTGTGTGCTAATTGGATGTGTTCTGATCAGTTGTTGGCTCTGATTGGCCACTTACCAAGCGACCTATGAGAACCAACAACTCCTCATAAGTTCCGGTGAGTTCATTGGCTGGTTGCATTGCTCAAACCAAGCCGGAACAAACACTGTGCTGCATCTATGACCCATGGCAACTGGTTGAATTAAATTAACTTAAATCGGTGGAATTAAATTCAGCATCAAACACTTCTACAAAATCAGGAGTAAATAAATCATCAATTGAAATTTGTGTGAAGTGATTTGCGTGCACTGAGAAGTTTCATGAACTTGGTGTGCGAGTGAATGGTTGTGCACCTGGTTTTCACTGTCTAAATAGGGTGCTTCCCATGTGGCATTATGAATCCCTTCCTAGTGTGTCTGCATATGCGCTTGGAGACGAGCTTTGCTCGGTTTTGGGCTACACCCATCACATATTAATATCAAATGTACCACCAATGTGTATCGTGGAAGTTGCATGTTGCTTAATGTGGATGGCCTTGATAAAAGCAAATATAAGCAATCACCATGTGGTTGATGAAGAATGTTCATAGCGAGGGTCAGCAAGCTCCTATGGTTAAGTGTGTAGAAAAGAAGAGAAGAGTTGTATTTCACAGATATATACCTTTCCTGTGTATGGTGATGAAATGCCACTGTTTAGTGGACGGCGCCATCTTGAAATGAGAGCTTCTGTCAAGAGCATCGTCTTCTGGGTAATAATGAAATAAATTTGCACTGAATACATTTTTGAACATTTTTTCATGCAACCTTTAACTCAGGTTCCAACTTTATTGCTTTAGAATATATGTCCGGTTGAAATCGCAGTAATACTGGACATTGTAGCATAAATCAACTTGTGGTCATTTACCTGAACAGCAGGACACCTGTTGTGAAAAATTGCTTCAACAGACGGATTGATTAAAGTGCTGCATGGTGAACGGAGGCTGGGAAGGGAAACCAGGCTAATAGTCGGCCTGCACTTTGATCTTGTAATTTACAAGCCTATCTTTTATGATACAGTGGTACCTGCTGTATGTGGCCGTCCTTTCTGCCATAAAAAGTGGCCACATACAGCAGGTAACCTGTCACCACAGGTATATTAACAAAGAAATTGACTCTTGTAGCAAGGAAAGATGTGGCCATAAAGAACAGGTGACTTGTCATGGCAGTGGCTGCATACACCAGGTATCACCCTATTGATTATTTTTAGCCTCTCTTTCATCTAAAGCATGGTCAAAGGTCATAGTTAGCAGAGGAAATTTGAATAAACACAACTTTTCCTATTGATTACTATATAAGTCAATGGGCATTCTAATGCTAATTCACATTTTTGACCTCTTCTCCGAAACTGTCAACCAGATTCAGTTTAAACTTGGTGGCAATATACCTTGGGTGGGTCACTGTTTGGGCTGCAGCTTAGATTACTTCAAAGGTATGCTCACTGTGAGCCTGAGTACTTTGTATTTTTTTGTACAAGCAAAAGGGAAACTCCGTTAAAATTTAACTTTCAAGATTGTATAGTTTTAGGTCTGGGCCACATACAAGTTGCCACCAAACATTAGATGCACTGAAGAAAAAAGTAGCAACTTGCTGTCCAAAAAATACAGTGAATAAAAACAGATAAGTTTTCTACTTAATGAGAGTTGATGTGCTTTAATGAGTACCAGGGAGGCTTCTTTGCTTGTATTTTACAGTTGAAGATAGCTGGACCCATAGTGTAATAAAAATGGATTGTGTTAATGGGTGTTTTTTACAAAGACAGCAAAAATCTTGTTCCTTGAAAGGTGCCCAGATAATCCATTCCAATTTACAGCTGCTGATGAGGGGCTCCAATTTAGAAAGAGGGTCAAGTGGGAGAATTTTCCCCCATGTAGTTGGCAAGAGGGAGACATTGACAGAGTGAAGCTTCTGATGCTGGTGAGGGTCTGGGAAGGAACAGAGTGCCATTTCGATGGACAGTCAAGAAAAAAATAAATAACAAAACAAACAAGAGTTGGAATAGAGCTCCCTGGTGCACCTGAATATCTGCAATACAGAGAACCTTAGTTTGTATTGTCTTCACTGCATGTGTATTTTGAGTGGGACTAATTTGTAATTTGGAGAACAGGGAAATTCCCATTTTTGTGGTGAAAGCGAGAGTTCAGTCACTAGGGGGCACCACAATCAATGTCTAATTCTTTTTTTTTTTTGTGAATACCTGGCCCTAAGTTGCCATGGTAACAACCAATGGAGCAGACTGCTGTGAATAGCACCTGGTGTCACAGGAAAAGGCTAAACATCACGTATGTTAATTACATTAGGGCCAAAAGGGGGGCTGTCATATTCCTATGATATCTTTAACTTTTTTTAGTGTAATATAGGCTGTCTCAAGAATGAATCAATTCACAATTCTGACACAACCAAAAAATAAAATAGATAAAAGCTAATATGACAAAGGAGTATAATCCCTCCTCCCCCTTGCCATTGTTTACAAAGAATCATGCTTGTGTCTCCACTTCCCAGAATTCAATGTATCATGTTGACAAGGAGAAAGTAGCAAACAGAGGCCTCTGAAACTAATGGACTTCAGTTCAGATATTAGATTGACAAAGAAGACTTCTGGGCTAAAAGTGCTGGTCATTTGTTTGAAGAAGCGAGATATAAGGTTAGAAAATTGCCCCTTTGCTGTAGGATCTTAGCTTTATTTTCTCTCTTCAGTGTGAACCAGTAGGGAAATTTGCTCTTTTTTTGCTGTACTGTGTCATTACTGAGACCACAATCTCCTGTGACCTTCTGTACAGCACCATTTGCTTGGTGTTTCATATATTGCTCCGGCTGTCATCACGGTGGGGCTGCTTAATGGCAGTAGGCTCATTTGTGGAGAGCTTTTTCAAGTTGGCAGTGTTTGTTGTCTGCGACTAAGACAGTACAAAGCTACGTGGAAGACAACCTGAGCAGTCTCCATGGACAGACAAAGAGAAGTCAAGCTGATTATTGCAGTTGGGTGTCCAGGTGGAAGGTTGTGTTCTGTGAAGGTCAAAAGTGGTATATTACCTGTCCTCATTAATTTAATATTGAGCCTAGGAAGGTGTTGCTGAGTACCCATATTCACATGGAGCGATTGAAGTCATGTCGTACCACTGTCATCAGCATTAATTTGGCTGGTTGTAATGATTATCTCTGTTGATGAGTGCCTTGGCATGGGTAGGGGATGTGGCATAGCAGGTGAAATGCATCAGCAAGTCCAGACCTCATCTGCCTGATCCGATGTGAATAGCCTTTAATGAGTGTGCTTGCAGTGGCTAGTTGTTCAAGTCTCAAGGCTGATGACCACAGGGCCTACTTACAACCTATCTTGTGCCCAGCCTAACAATTACTTTGGGTCCACTTTGGTCCTGATCACTGACTCCTGAAGACAGGCACAAGATCTATACCAGCTTCTTAGCATATTGAGCTAAGCCAGAGAAAGGCTACCCTGCTTAACTGCTCACTGTATTGAATAGGTAGTATGTCAGTAAGGTTGGAAGCATCCGAGACCTTTTCACTTGTCTAAGACAAGTCCAAGGTTGGGGAATAAAACACAGTTTCCACTGCGCTCATTAACCCTTTACTGCTCAAATCACTCAAAAGCTCCTGCATGGAAGTTGTTGTCTGCTAGACTCATTTTAATTAACTTTCATGTCAATAGGAAAAGATTTGCAGAAAATTGTACGCAAGACCTATCATAAATGCATACCTAAGGTTAATTTTGATCTTGACCTAATTTCAAGGTCACAGGGTCCAAGAACATGTCCCTTTAATATTTCAATTTATATATCTAGTATCATTGAAGCTTGGCCTTTGATATTTTCAACAAAGGACCAATGTTGGAAGATGTTGAATGCAAGGTATTTTAGATGAGCTTGACGTATTTAGAAGGTCACAGGCTCCAAGAACATGCCCATTTTGGGACATTTTGATTTATATATTCAGTACCATTGAGGCTTTGCCTTACATATGTGTGACAAAGGGCCCATGTAGGAAGATGTTGAGTGTTTCAAGGCTACCCTGCTAACTGCTCACTATATTGAATAGGTAGTATGTCAGTAAGGCTGGAAGTATCAGAGACTTTTCACTTGCCTAAGACAAGTCCAAGGTTGGGGAATAAAACACAGTGTTCCTCTGTTTCATTTTGAATGACCTTACCTATTTCAAGGTCATGCTGACCTGTGCCAAGGAAGCATTGTATGCAGGTAAGAGCTATGTATCAATAAAACTTAACTTCAGATGATCCTATGTTATTGAAAATACCTATGAATTTGGTCTGCATCAATGGATAACAAAATCAACACAAACGTAAGGATGCACTCTAGATCTCATCTTCACAATGTCATACAAGAGGCCCTAATGTAGGCTGGTGAGCCTGTCGACCAATTGTTCTTCAATAAAATATGTTTAAACCAACATCACGCTACAGCTGCATCTATGCTGATGTTTTCCCTTCACCATGTACAGACCATTTCATTACTTATGTCACTTACATTGAACAGCAAGTACATGTATGTATCCTAGCTAAAGTGTTTAAATATAATGATATCTGCTGGAAACCCCTTGCATCCCTAACACACATCGCAGCACCTCTTTAAAAATCAGTGAAGTGCTACATTTTTCCATAAAAAACTACTTCCATTATCCAGAAGATTACTGTACATTTATGTCATAATACTTTACGTATTGACTATATTTGGTATGATCACCCTGAGATGGTATCCACTCCAAAGTTCTCTACCAGCTTCTTAGAGTATGGAAAAAATGGTGCGGATTGATGTTAATACCATGTTGATTAAGCAGGGGGCCTACCTCATACAGTTGGCACTCAACCAACACCTGCGGTCATGCCTGTATGCTTCACCCATCAACCAAGCGTGGCTTTCCAACCCTTAGGTTCAGCAGTTGGTGATCCAGGGCAACCGCCTGGAATCCCATCTGCAGATGCAGCAGGCCTTACTGCACCAGCATCACAGGGAAAAGCCGTGAGGTGGAGGGGGCAGTGGTGGTGGAAGACGGAAGCCTTTTCAGTGCCGTTGGAAGAAGCTCAAGTGCAATGGCCCCTGAGGGGGCTGAAGCAGAGGAGGCCATGGAAGAAGAGGCAGTGGCAGAGCAGGAGCTTCAAGCCAATAACCACATCAAGCTAGCTGGTGTGCCTGATGGTGTGTGCCCGTGGTCCTTCGCCTGGCAGGCTCCTGTTGCTCAGGAACCTCAAAATATGGGATGGAGACACCAGCTTCCATAGCTACGGTGGTTTGCGGAGTGACTGGGTGACATCAGTAGGCTTCGCAAGACACATATTTTTGTATTTCAATGGCCAAGTCCATCCAGAATTACCAGCGTTTCTGGGTGAAGAGTTTTGTATCAGTTCTGAGCACTTCCGGCCTTGCTCCGGCACCCTGGTGTTCACCAGAATAATGACCATGATATCAGATCATGCTCACCACCAAGTATGTATTACTGTATCCGTGAATAACTAGCTGATTCCCTTTCTAGCACACAAAGGACTTTGAGCAGACACATCCATGATTCTCATGATCTGCCTGGACTTAGGCCTGCTGATGAATTATCCAAAGTTGAACCTAGTATCTCAGGACTTAGTGTTTCTCGGCACTCTCTGTGAGACAGTACCATTTGTTTGCAAGTCATCCTGAGGATCGCTTCAACAGGCTTCAGTTGCTTCTGACTCAATTTTTGTCCAGTGCTGAGCTTCCTGCACAGAAGTGGTAGAGTTTGATAGGTATGCATAAGTCCTGCATGGACTTTCAGGTCCCCTTGGAGAGAATTTGCTGAAGGCGTGTTCAGCAGTGGGAGAGTGTCTCTTGTCAGCATCCCTGGTAATATCCAGCAAAGTCTGTTAATCACTACTATGGTGGCATAGCAGGAACAACATAATGTGCTGCCAGACACTAGTCCTGTTCCGTCCGCAAGAAATTATTTACACAGATGCGTTGCTTCAGGGATTTGGGCTCATGTGGACTCAAGGACTGTATTCAGAGTTTGGCCTCCTCTATACAAGTCTTGTCCTGTCATTTGTCAGGAACTAGAAGCTATTTGTCTAGCTTTGCCGAGTTTCGAGCAGGATCTGTATCTCAAACATACAGTGTTGCTAACCTGTGAAACTGAAAATGTGGAAGATCAAAAGTAAAATTCAGGGAGATGATAAATTAATATGAAATATATCCAGAAAATATGGATGAAATTCATGGAGGTGGCGAAAAATTGCCAAAAATCAACAAATCTTAAGGATTTTCAGCAAAAATTCAGGGAGCCTCCCTGGTGGTTGGAGATGGTTGCTAACACTGCATGTCCTGGTCTACCCAGACAATCAGACAGCAGTCACTCAGGTCCACACTTGGTTGCAGTTGACAGAGATGCTTCTGCTCCAGTGTGCAGACAGGAGCAAACGGCTCCATTGTGTGCATATAGTGGGATAATTCAACAGGAAAGCCAATCTGTTGATGCATACATACCAGGCGATCAGCACGGGATGGTCGCTACATCCGCAGATGGTCAGGTCTAGCTGTAACCTGTGGGGCTGCCTTCAGGTAGACCTGTTTGCCACAAGGGACAATCACAAACTGCCACCTTTACCTTGCAGATCCAGGATGAACTAGGTTGGGTGGTGGACGCCCTCTCCCTGAGCTAGGAGAACACAGGCTTATGCCTATCCTCCTACTCCACTTGTCTGGCGAGTCTATGGAACATCAGGGCAGAGAAGGTGGAATTAACTCATTCCACACTATGGTCACAGGCCTCAGGCAGTGCCAGAACCACCGACTTACGACTATAGGCATGTTGGTACTTGAATGAAAGCTCTTTTCATGAAGAATTTAAATATGCAATTGTCTTAAATCCAGGTAAATATACGGAAAAATCAGGGACTGGTATGGAATGAGTTATTTTTGATCACCCCTTGGTGGCTTAAGTGACTATGGGCAGTGAAGATACTGGAGCTCACCCTAGAGCCTCCACTGGCACTCCCGGGGTGGCCAACCCTATCGCAACAACCCAAGCCCGGTATAAAGGAATATTTATTCCCTCAGGAACAAATATTCAGCGAATATGTGTTCCCCTGGGGAACGAACATTTGTTCCCACCCATCAATATTTGTCCCCCCCCCCCCCCAGTATGGGGAACTGATGCCATGCAATCATTTGTTTCAACCCACAAACTGATGATTAATTTTGTGTGTGAACACTGACTTATTCTGTGTGGTATTATTACATTTTAAAAAAATTTATTTTATCATAATTTTTTAGATTACAGAATTTACTTCAGCTCAGGTTAGCTTTGTTTTTGCTGAGTTTAAGTTCAGCCTCTTCTTCCATTAAGCTTATATAGTTCAGCTGAGCACAGACTGATCATAGTAATGTGTATCAAGTATTCCCAAGTGTGAATGCCATGTGCATAGAATAAACTTAACTGATACTACAAAGTGTATGGTTGGGGAAAAAATATTCATACAGGGAACAAACATTCCCAGAACAAATATTCCCAAATAATTGTTCCTAGGGGGAACGAATATTCATTCTAGGGGAACCAATATTTGGGAGGAACTAATACTCTATGACACTGGCATACTTCAGCAAAATTAATCATCATCAGGTTTGGTGATTGTCGCAAAGGGCCTTGCAGACGTCAGATTCTTTGACAAGGTGGCAGCACAAGTTGCCAGAGGCCAACTTCACACCACTTCTCTGAAAGTGTTTGATTCTAGGGGGACTAGGTTTGTCACATGGTTATCCTGAACAGGAACTGGAAATTGACTCTTCAAAGCAAAATATAGCCCATTTTTTTTTATATCTTTTGAATCAGAGTTTAGAGGTTCACACTATTGCGGGCTATAGGTTTCAATGTCTTCTTCCCTAGGTATGATAGGCACTAATGTTAGTTCGAGCGTGGTTCTTTCTCAGTTTATTAAGAGTTTTCATGTAGACATACTGGTAAAATGCAATGTCTTCCCTCAATAGGGCTGATTAATGATTCTCACAATACTTTGTTCTCCGATTCTCGAACCTAAGAACATGGACACCCTTGGGTTAGATGATCTGTCTTAAAAGACAGTCTTTTTGGTCATGTTGGCCTCTGGAGCCAGAAAAGGTGAGTGACCTTAGCGTGGTCAGAGGACCACACGGTGTTTTTAAAACCTAACCCATTCTTCACAAGTAAAACACATGGTCCTGATTGTCTGATTAAAACCTTTGCGGGCTTTTCCATCAAGGCTCTGGATGCTCGCTTTGATTGGCAGGATCCTGATAGATCGCTTTCCCAGTTAGAGCACTAATAAGAACAGATCCCATCAGGAAAGGTACACGCCCTCTATTTCTACCTTTAAACAGAAAGACTTTGGTTTTGGAAGATTCACCAGAAATCATGGGAACATTATCTGTAGCTGGGTCATGAAGGCAGTCAAGCTGGCCTACTTAGTGGCAAACAAAATGGCAGAGCTCAAACAACTGCACCAAATCAGAGCTCACAAGGTTAGAGCCATAGTCTCCTCCCACTTTCACTCCCTTGGTACATCCTCCAAATGTAGTGGATAAGTAATGTATTATGACACAAATCTGGGAAAGTTACTGTAATTTGCATATTTGTTAGTAATGCTTACTATGCACTGCACAAGAGCCCACCTGGCCGACCGTGCATCAGAACATTCCAAGGTTAGTTGTTCATGAGAAAGCAGAGGTCAAGTAATGGACCCCGGGGTCAAGCAGTAGAGGGCACCACAAGTCAGTAGTTGAGAGGAACATACACAGAGAAATGTTTTCTGGTGGGATGGAGTTTTGGAGTTGATACAATCTCAGAGAGATCTTGCCAAATGTGTTGATGTGTGATAAGGAAGTATTAATAACGAGTACGGAAATTGTAATAAATTTCCCCAGAAAATTTTATTATTGATTAGACAAGTCTTCAATACCAGGTACCATTGTATTGCCATAATACAGGGCCAGAATTTCGCAAAATCTTGCGAGAATATGTTTGGACGTTTGTCAATTAGTTTTCTTTTTAAAAAAAGGCATGTTTAGGAGAATCTTTACGAAAATGGATTCTCGGATTTTCACCGAAATTCTGGCCCTGTAATAAATTGTTTCAACTGCTTATGTGCACAAGATCCTATTTTAAACATAACTTTAACTTTGTACATCCTGTTATATTTTTCATGTTCTAATATTATTGTTTTCTTATTTTTTCATGTTGTTTGTACATATACATTGTATACACCATTATCATAATCAGCAACAAACTTGGGAAATCGTTTAATACAAGTATATTACGTCCAGTTGGTGCATCAGTTCAACAAATGTAACATTCATTTACCACTGTTTGCGCCTCTTGGCATTATATTGTGTAGGTCCTGTATGTGGTGGGAAAAAAAATGGCATGGCACAGGACACAGATGGTTCGGATCATCATGCATTTGTTTCATTAAAAGTGAAATAATTGATGGTTTACAACTCGTTTGTGAAGACAAATTGCATGTGTGATGATGCAATGTATATTTTCTTCACTGTCATATAAGGGCGTGTCTGTAATATCCTGGCTACCGTCATCAAGCTTTGCAGGTTTCCATCCCAATTTCGTGAGGTGAGTTTGGAGGTAACAACGGCAGCTTCGACAACAACTCCCGTCATAAACGTTGACAATGTCACTGTGTTTATGGTAGCAACTGGATTAAAAATGGGGACACTAGAGGGACAATGTTCCAACTTGTTTCAGTCTCAATTAACTCCTCCACCATGATGCAATGGTCAGCTTTGTGCAGAAGCTGCACCAACAGACAGAGCCAAAGACTTCAGTTTATATAGGTTTTCTAAGGATACAAGAACCATGGTCTTGTGGAAACAGCAAGTCTGAATTACACACACCCACTAAGTTTGTACTGTCTGAAACATCATAGTGCTATGTTTTTGCACATTTTACAAAAGACATGGGTCTGGTAAAGATACCGAAGTTGCAAAACAATGCAATCCGGACAGTACTTCCAAAATGTCGAGATGCAGCAGCAAAATGGAGACTGCTAACCCCAAAACACAGCCAGCAGAATATGCAGAGAAGAGGCCATTGCAGACACCATTCAGTCCCCAATGTCAGGCCTAGTTGTATGTGGATGTCACAGCTCTTTATGGAATGAAGCCTATTTTAATGTGAAATATGAAGTAATATGTATATTTTCACTGGTTGTGGAATTACAGTAGATCACTGAATATTGAATTGTAAAACATTCTTCCTCTCCTGTTCCATTAGTTCTTCTTTGGAAAAGGACAACTAAAACTTAACAATTGAGCTCCTTTTGTGCCTCAGTACAGCTGTCTTCTCTTTGTATATGCCATTTGGCTCATAGAGTCTGATTGGTGATGTCATGACCCACAACTTGCTGGATGGCCAAAAAGGGCCACACAAGCCTCCATCAAGTGCAGTAGAATTCTTGGCTAAAAAGTAATTTTCCTGTGCAAATATGAAGTAATGAAACCAAACTTCACCATAAAAACTAACTGGCTACTATTACGGAAAGTTTGAAAACTTAACCTTCTGAGACTTTTTAAAGTCTTGAGTTTTTAGGTCTCTTGAGTTAAATGACCATACACAAGAAGGTGGCATTTATTGTTAAATTGTTACCTTGTTGGTGGGATAAGTCGTCAGTGAGAATGGTCAAGGGGTATTGATCAGAAACCAAGGTTTTTCCATTTCTCAGATGTTTGGTGTGGTAATATGCACTTCAGGTCACAGACCAGGCTCCATGTGTGCTGCAGTTAAAATGAAAAAGAGTTAACTTCAGAGGAGCAGGTGGTTAATAATTCAGATTCACACTGCAAGTAAAGAGAAGCATTCAGCAGCAAATTTTGGGATGCAGGGTTATGTAACAGTTACAGTGACATGATTGGCAGAAATAAATCCAGGTATCACTGGGGGTGGTGTGCACAAGGCCTAGGAGATAAGTATGTGGTGGGGGTGGGGTGAGGATTCCAGGAGCAGTCCTGTTTATTGTATCACAAGGTGGGGTCAGCAAAGCAGAGTTTTGAGCACAAAAAGGCAACAGGTTGCTAAATACATAGGTAGACCTACAGGTGTACACACGAAATATAAATAGGCCAAGGTTATAAAATTTTGGAAGGATGATTTTCTTTAATCTTTTTTTTCATTAAGAGATGCCTGTTTGACTTGTTTGTACACTTGACATGCATCAGCATTGGTAAGTGCAAAGGGTCAATATTAACTATGAGAAAAAAAAAGGGATGATGGCCACAATCATAACACAGTATTGTATTTATACAGGAGAGTGTGCTCCAATTATCTGTTGATGGAATTTCCTTGGTAGCAGACTTGTATGTAGATTACAATCACTTCACTACACAAACATAGGACACAGACAGCCTGGCAGAGATTGTCTGGAAAACAGAATAGATGCACAACAAATATCACCCTTGAGCAATACTGTACTGCATTTACACCAGTAAGAATTACATAAAGAAAAAAATCTGAATCTGCTATTCATAATATTCACCCATATTTTTTCTTCTAGGGAAAATTTTGGAATGTCAAGAACAAATCGTGCTGGTTCAAGTGTATCTTTGCATTATTGTATGCTTTTGGATCTTTTTCAGCATATTCAAATTCTTTGTCTAAATGTTTACTGAGTAACGGACAGATGGACGTGCACAAAACTGGAGGGCCATGTTACATCATGGATTTTACGTGGTTTAAATTTCATAACCTAAATGGGAAGATCTTAATATATTCTGCTCTGTTTATGTTTCAATATAACCTCTGTAAAAACACTGTAGTCTGAAAATAGTGTAAGTGTTCATGTTGGAAAGATAACTGAGGCACTGTGACAGAATATCGACCCGCCCATCAAAACAGGTGAATATTGATCATACCATCAGGCCAGTCTGTGCTGGGACTGGCTGCCCGCCCTCAGCCATGAACACTACCTGGTACAAGCCCACACAGCCTGCAGGAGTCCACCTCATGTTGTTTTTGTCCATTTTTTGAACCCATCCTTTCTTTGGACACTTTCGCCAGATGTGTGTATGAGACAATTCTCAACACCAACACTCAGGTCATCTTGTATGCTTGTCAAAATATAGTGGTGTGTGATCTGGGACCAGTGATAAACATGTCAAACACAGCGTCTTCTTCAACCTGCAGGTAAATTGTGCAGGCTTACAGTACTGCCAGGTGCCCAGTCAAGCTGGTTCATATTGTCCATTGACATGTAAGCTGGGTTGGATGGGGAAGACTCCGAGCACTGACAAACATTTCACATCCAACCCACATATTGCCTGTTTGTATTTATAACTATACAAGAATAACCTCAAACTCTCTGAGTTTGTTCTTGGATATCATCTGTTGTGATGGAAAGCTTGTCAAGAACGTGTAGATGAGATCTGAAGAATAAATTTGACAAAGCGGGAAATACGGGTTAGTCCATTTGATTTCCTGGAATATATGACACATATTAGGGATAATATGCATTATGTGGGTTGTTGAGATTTAAGTATACAGTGGACCCTGCCTTCAGAGACCACTACAATGAAATTTCATCTGCATTGAAAGACCATCATGCAAGTATTTCAAATACTATGGTCAGCACTTTGAGTGTTGTTTATTCCTCCACGAAGAGACCTGAGCTGCCTTGACAGGCAACACCTGGTCATCTGTAGGGCTGGTCCTTCAATACAAGTTTCACTGCATAGAAATGAGCAATGCTGGCATTTTCCCAGGGCAGTGTAAACATATATAATGTACTGCGTAATGTGTGTATATATCTGCATTTGCTATAATTAGCAGGGCTTGACATTAAGGTTTTTCATAACTTTTCTGACTATCAATTTTGCCCAATTTTTGGACAGATAATGATTTTAATCTTTATGGAGCTTCGACTTGCAGTTTCTTGTCCAAACTGAAAATTAACTTTCCCAGACACTAAGTCTTCCCTTAATATAAAGCACTGATTTACAATTCCTGGGCCAGTTTTTAGTGCTAATCATATAGGTCCCAGAGTTAATGCAATCACTCCTGTCTGTCAGTCCATTTGCCTACTGTAAACTTTTACATGTGGACACGATGCAGGCCACAGTTTTCAAGTCAGCTCCTAGTCTTCCATAAGACCCTTTCTTACTTTATTTGTTATACAACAAAATAGCCAATGAGTATTATAAAAATATGTAAGGGGGTGGTCATAGTGTCGCGCTAGAACAAGGCAGGCTGTGAAGCAGTCCTGGAGAGGAGTGAAGAAAAAGTCTTTTAACTTTCACAGGGTTCTGATCCAATCCATTTGGTGGCGCTGCGGTGCTGGTGAAAAAACTCACTGGCCAGGTAACAGCCACCAGAAACACACAGGTACACTTTGATAACACATGTTGTGTAACAGTGTCCGAGAACCATGACCTGCGCTGGTAGCCGTGGTGCAGAAAATGGCATAGGTACGGACGCAACCAGAACCCTGCCAAAGCTAAAAGAACCTTTTTTTTTAACTCCTCCCCAGGACCATTTTGCAGCCTGGCTTGTTCTAGCTCAATGCTGTGACTGCCCCCTCAGTTATTTTTATAATATTCATTAGCTATTTTGTATTATAGCAAATTAACTAAGAAAGGGACTTAAAAAAGACTAGTCAGTCCCATATAACTTTCACGACTTGGTTAAGTGCTTGAAAATCCAGGTCAAGTTTGGTATGGTGGTGCCACCTATGGTATTACATAATATATGGAGCAAAATATTGAGAATACTGGTTTTGGGAAGTTTTTTATCTTTACAAAACTTGGCAGGGGTGTCAGTCTGGCAAAAAGATGAACATGTGTTGAAATTCAGTGGTGCCACCTATAGTACTATGAAAGATTGGACCAAAAGGTGACTGTTCAAAAAATTCAATATGATTAGACAAAATCAGGCTAATGATACCAAATATACCACAGGTGTGTATCATATGTTACAAACGTTTTATGTTGCATAATATTGATGACCTTGACCAACTTTTTTTCCAGATCCCAGAGGGAATGCATTTCAGGAAATGATACTTTTGTTATGGTCATTATATCTGAACTTGTGCACATGTAGCAATATACCCTTACAGAAACTTTATACAGACAGAAGTTTGACATGTGGAGTCATGGCAACACCACTGGTGGCATGATGTGCAACTAGCATTACAGGTGTAAAAGTACATTAATATCATTATTTTGATTGTGAATTGAGATGCAGCTTCTAAATTTACACCAAATTTATGTTAGGCCAGTGGTCAAATTTTGAATGAGCTTGACCTTATTTCCGAGGTCTTTAAGGATGTAGTAAAAAATGGTAAATTTTACGTAAAAAAAAAAAAAAAGGCTAGCAATACCAAATGTACCATAAATGTGCCTGACATATGGAAGTTAATTTTGTATAATATAGATGACCTTGACCCACTTTCCCAAGGTCACATAAGGAATACATTGCAGGAAATGACCTTTTCTGTTTCGGGTTGCCTGTCCGTCCGTCTGGATGTGCACATTTTTGTTATCGTGATATCTACAGAATGCCTCCATGTATTTCGCTCAATTTTGGCAATATGCTTATCTTACTTGGCAAGATGAACTTATCAGATTTTGGTGTCACCATGACCTAATTTGAGCAAATGGTGGACCTTTCAGTCAACACTTTGCGTTTAAGGTATGTCTAGTTTTGGTTATTGCTGTGAAGCCTCAGCTTGTGCACATGTATCAATATACCATTACAAGAATATTATACAGACAAAAAGTCTATGGTGTGTGGAGTCATAGTGGCATCACTGGTGGTATCAAGTGGAACAAGCATCATAGGTATTAAAGTATATTAAATTCCTTATTTGCCTACAAATTGAGATGGAACTTCTTAATTTAGACCAAATATTTGTTATACCAGTGATCAAATTTTGAAGGAAAAAAAAAAGGGTGACCTTGATATATTTTCAAAGTCATTCAGGACATAGTGAAGGACACTAAATTTGACATATCAAGAAATAAGAAGGTTAACAATACCAAATGTACCATAAATGTGTATCATATATGGAAGTTTGATATTGCGTAATATGGGTGGCCTTGACCTATTTTCTCGAGGTCATGGAATATATTTCAGGAAATAGTTTTTGTTATTGTGGTCATTACAACTGAACTTGTGCACATATTGTAATGACAAAAGTCTGTGATGTGTGGAGTCATGGTGGTGCCACTGGTGATATTAAGTGGAACTAGCATCATAGCTATTAGAAGTACATTAAATTCATTATTTTGATTATAAATTGAGATGGGAACTGTAAAATTAACAGGAAATATGCATTAGAAATTTGTAAAATTCTGGGTGACTGACAAATTTTTCAAGCTGATCAAGCACTTAAGAAAAGGATGCTAAATTCAAGGTTGTTTTAATAAAAGATAAAAGGAACGATACCAGGTGTACCTCAAATTTGTGTTGATATTGCATTATATGGATGACCTTGACTAATTTCTCATGGTCATGAAGGGAATAATTTTTAATGCTGTTCATCAGATTTTGTGTTAGCAGAGCATTAGGCCTATGGGCCTCTTGTTTTTTGTAGCATGACATGCACTACAGATACTTGTGTAGATATTTCGTTTTTAGAATGTCTGGAAATGTAGTATATATGATATGTCTGTCAAGTGGAATAATTTTGGTAGTTTGGCCAGGCTATATTGTTACCTGCTGAACAAACCAAGTTCCATTTATTCTCCATTCCAGTGTTAAAAAGGAATGTGGAGCCTGGTGTGAATTTGGAGGGAAGCTGCATTGTCAGGGTAAATAAAAATTCACCAGTATGGTATGGTAAACATAGAGTCTTCTGTTGTCGGTAAATGTTTCACACAAATATGTTGCTTGCTTTCACAGAGTCACACCTCTCATTTTATTTGTGGCAGATGCAAAAGGCTGATCAAAAACATGGACAGTCAGTGTCTTCATTACAGAACACATGCAAGTCAAATGAATGTCACATTCCAGAAGAATGAAAAACAGTTTGACTCACTAAATGTTCATTTGTTAGGGCATTTATTTATAAGGCTGGACAATAGGAGTTTTAGGACTAGGATCCGTTTGATTACACAGCCAGGTGATGTGAAGGAAGACACAAACAGTGTAGCTGCTTGAATTGTTGTTGATAAAAAGACTCGTTTGGTATCATCCCTTGCTGTACTGCCATTTTGTGCACCCTTGGCTGGATAAAAAGAAAAGTTAAAAGTGTTACCTGTCATTTCCCCCACATGTTGGTCCAGTGATGACCTTGTGATAACAAACTGGCTGCTGCTCCTGGCTTTTGTGGGCTATTCACTGACCCAGTAATGACTGGGTTGTCAAATGAGTGCTTGGCATTGCTGGGTCCAGTCACAAGGAAATGGCTTGTGGTTTATAAGCAGGCTTTATGAGCATATCATCACCACTGCTGCTTTTATAATCTGGCTGGTAGAGACATTTGACTGGGAGAGCCATTCTTGTGGCAGGCAGTTGGGTAGAACAGGTCCTCTTATTTTGGCTGAGGTATGCTCTGCTGGGACTCTTGGCCCCATTTATCAGTTTTGTGACACATATCCCTTGACTGGGCCATGGTCACCTGCAAGCCACAGCAAATGGCAGAGAAGGACCAGTAATGCCACCTATGGAGGAGAAAGAAACATCAATGAACTGAGCAGAGGACAAGATAAATGTTGTGTCACCATGGTCCAAAAAGTTTGTTCAGTCTAGCTGAGTTTGCAATAGGTTTATGAGTACCCAGATTTCTTATCAGGAGTGGTTAAGACCACAGAGCTACCACAGCTTTTTTCAGACACGCAGATTGTAAGAAGCTAGTTTTTGTTGCAAGTGTGGAATGTTTATGACCACCGCTGTCAAAAAAAACGTAGTGCTGTTTACATGATTTTGGAAATATCACGTGAAAATGGCAGAGGGTTTTTGGAGGATTATCTGGTTTTGATGTATAGGTGACTAATGTATATGAGATGGAATGAATTGAGGCTGCTAGTTGTAATTATTTTTTTCAGGAGAAGTTACCATGGTTACTATGTATGAAATTTAACAGACCCAGACTGAAGCAGTGTGGGTTCAGAGAGCCTATCTATGTTTGACTTCTATGTCAAAAGAAAAAATTATGATGGTAAGAAGATTCAATTGAAAATGGGTTCCAGTTACATTGGATAGAAATCTTTAATTTAAAAAAAAAAAGAGAGAGACCAGAAAATTAACCTTTAGGGACCAACTGAGTTAATGTCAATGGAGCTATATGCAACTTTTTCTCGTGAAAACTTGCACTGAGTGCACCCAGGAAAGCTATTGGTTTAGGTTCCAGAGGTAAAAATTATTTGACACAATGAGAGCTGACATTGCAGAGATTTTGCTCCACAACTTAAATTGAGAAAAGCTGTTAACTCAGTCCAAAATTTGGCACTGAAAGGGTTAAGATATTGTTAGGTGGATAAAAAGAAACAATGCAAACTGGATTCCTTTGGGTAGTGCTGCTGACCATATGTTGCAGGGCTCACTCAATATGTCATGTCTGTCCTTCCGTCCATCCATTAACTTCACCTTGTGGATGCAATACAGTCCATATTTTTAAGGTAGCCCTGTATAACTTTCAGGATTTTACAAAGTGTATAAAAATATAGGTTGAGTTCGATATGGATGGCACCACCTGTAGTATTATGTAATATTTAGGCCAAAATGTGAAAAAATTTAGAATGCTGTTTTTCAGAATTTTTCATGATTGATCATGAAAAAATTGATACGGATGTCAATCAAGGCAAAAAGATGAAAATGCATTGAATTTTGATGTAGCTTTACAAAAGATATGGACCAAAAGGTGTAGAGAAGACATTACATTCAATATGTTGAGAAAGAATAAGGCTACTGATACCAAATGTACCATAAAGAAAAAAAAATATCATAGTAGAAGTTTCATGTTTCATAATATGGGTGACCTTGACCTACTTTCTCAAGGTCATGGTAGACATACATTTCAGAAACGATATTTTTGTTATGGTCATTTCATCTGAACTGGTGCACATCTATCAATATACCATCACAAGAATATTTTCCAGGCAAGGTCTATAACTTGGGAGTTATGGTGATGCCATTGGTGGTATTGAACTAGCAACATACATATTGAAATACGTAAAATTCATTATTTTGATTATGAATTGGGATGGAAGTGCAAAATGTGTACCAAGTATGTATTAGGACAATGGTAAAAATTTGCATTATGTTGTGTGCCCTTGACCTATATTTCAAGGTCATTAAGCACAAATGTACCACAAATGTGCACAGGTTCATGTTGAAGTTAGATGTTGCATTGTACAGATGACCTTGAATAATTTCTGACTGTCATGGAGGGAATGTATTTTAGGAAATTAATTTTTGGTGATGATCATCAGATTAGCCAAACATTAGGCCCATGGGCTTCTTGTGTTTGTTTTTGTTTTTCATTTATATGTATTCTTAAAACTAAGCACCATTTAGGTTATGAAAGCTTCAGAAAATGTAAAGTGAACACAGTGAGAATGTGTTAAGGGCTCACTGTCCTGAAGTGTATGACAGCAAGCCCTGTCATGAATGGAAAAGGAGCTTATGAGGGTGGTGCCACAGAGTCCCAGTAATAAACAGGTGCCCTCCACTGTTACTCAATCAGCACTACAAAGAAAGAAAAAGAGAGGAGAGAGAGAGAAAAGAAAAATGAGCAAGCACTTGCACGACTGTAGGCTTGTTTTTTACACTGCCTGACTGTGGTCTGACCTCATCTGCAGATGCAGGGAATCCACTGATCAATGGCACATTACAAATCTGACAGGGGACACACAGCACACACTGCTGCCCGAGTGGAATTACCAAGTCTAATCAGGAGCGCGATCCCGATCCTGGTGACTGCTACACTGCTCAGGCAGTCCCCACTTCCCCCCAGCCCACACAATATTCATGAAGAATGCGACAGGGCTAGGTGGACTGGTTATTACACAGTCTCCTGAAGGCTCTGGCTAGTGTTACGGCAAAATATATATGAATATGCTGTAGTATCTACACAGTGGGAATTGGCAGCTGACTGGCCATTAGAGATCATAGACAGTATGTCCATGTGTCTCTCATAATTCCAGTATTGACTTTACATCAAACCCACACTCGACTTGTCCATTCCTTACTCCGGCAAGTGCATCTATCAGGCATCTTCAGATGCGCAGGTGTCAGTCGGTAATTTGCTCCAAGGGAATCAAGGATAGGCACAGAAATCAAGATGATGGTGGGCAGGAGCAAGAGTCGTCTTAAGAACTATCCATCAAACGCTGTTTTATTCTGTCCAAAGCAGCAGGCGCAGAGATTGAAAGGGGGAGGGAGGGCAAGAATGTGCACTTGGGAAAGTGTTCACTAGCAAGTCAGGCAGTCTAGCTTAGCTGTGCACAAGGCAGGAAGAGAATTATGGCGGACATGCAAAAGCATCTTTAAGAGAAAATGGACCAGTCTATAAAGCTGAGCATTGTGTCCAGTCCCAAGGCACATCTTAGAATGTCAGACCCTATTCATATTGCATGTGTTGCCTTGCTGATAAACAAGTTGGCTGTAATCTTGCCATTAATGCTACAAATTGATTTCATGATGAAAATTGTTTCACATTGACATGTGATAATGAGGGTCACTCAACTCTGTGTGTTGCAAATGCTTAATTATTTTGGAAAATGCAGTATTTCTTAGTTTTACGAGCATCATATATACCTGTCATATGAAAAATATATTTATATATGTGCAAATGTGGATTGTAAATTGAAGAAACCAACTATATTTGCATCCAAATTACTGAGATAGGCCTGTATGACTTCAAGGGCACAGTATTGACAGGGTGCTGGGCCAGCAGTGTGTGGGCATTGCAGGTGTAGTTTTGCAGTAACAGGTAACTAGAGAAGTGATGAGCAATGGTGATTCAGAGTGCCTTAGTGGTGACAGGTATGATTAAGGAAATCTGAACTACACAGTCTTTTAAGCCATACCTCAGATGTGAAACTTGTCTCCACATCATACATTTTTTCGAAAGGAACGGCAGGAGTCAGCCAGAACACAGGTATATATTAACGACAGGCAAAGTAATGACTGGGGGTCTGCATGTCTTTCATCATGTAATGAGGCAATGTACATGTGCAGATGTGAACTTGAGAGTGGAGGTAGATCATAGAGAAATAAGATCAGATAAGATTTAGCAGAAAGAACCATGACAAGCAATGTCATGCGAAGCTTGCTGTATTTGTTGCAGCCAAGAACCTGGTGAACACTCGGACCTTTACTCACACAGTGGATCCAGTGGTGAACCCAGCAAGTTCCGCTCTGGCCAGTGTCGCCAGGAATGCCAATGCCCAGAAAGGTAGGACACAGGCTCCTGCTCTCTGGAAGACCCCGACCTGCCGAGCCTAGACCTGATAGCAAGGGCAGCGCTAGCTAGGCCTCTCATACACCATACAACAAGCAGGCATATCTGTGCAAATCATTCGCCAAAATTAAAAGCATTTTACTTACCATATTCAATCTGTTAAGTGCCTTGCAATGGCCACCCTTCTATGTGTCTACCTATACAGTGAGAAAATCAGTTTTGTATTTTTACCTTTTTAAAAAAAAAAATTGTGACTGTTCATGATGAAGAGTTATGTGCAGCCCAAGTAATGATATATCATCTGTTTTAGGCAAACAGTTGAATATGGTAAATCTAAATTTTGAATGTAGTTGAAACTCATAGTTCAGTTAAAAATAGTTGTGCTTCAAATTTGTATGAGATACTACTGTCTAGATCTGCCCTTGCTTGGTTGTGTGTTTGACTAATAAAACAGATAGTACCAGCTTCATACCTGTGTGCTAATTAACATATTCCCAGCATGCAAAAATGCCTAATTCTAACCACAAAAACATTTTAAAATGTGCTTGTTTTCTAATCTCTCCATCCTGATCTCCAAACAGTGCAGAATAAATGGTGCACACAAAATTCTGTGGTAGCATCTCAAAATGTATAAAAGTGTACGGCCCCACAGGATGAATTAAACTGAATGATTGTGCTCTGTTTTATAGTTGCTTAAAAGACACATATATCAGTGTCATGTGACACTAACCCTCTGTGGGGACTGAGTGACCAGCTCTCCTCAGAGCACCCTTGAGCGCATTATGTCCAGACTGCACCAAGCAAAGCTTCGACTTCACTGTCAATATCCTCTGATGACAGTGTGCAGCAAACAGCATCAGATGTTTGCTGGTGATTTTTAATCTGAAAAAGCTGGATGCTGACACATCAGTGTCAGGTTCTTCAGGGTGAGGAATTTTACATGTCCTCACTGCCCGGTATCCTGTCTTTGTGCACATGTAAGAATTAAACTTCCTTTCTGTTACATTCATCAGCGAACGCTTGCACTTTTTGACAGAAAAGGTATGCCTGTGAAAAAGTGGAAGCAAGTGCCAATGAATGCAGTGTTTATATTTACATTAAACACAAATTTACTTCAATATTCAAGGTAAAATTGTAATTATATTTGATTCATACAAGTTTTTGGCTTCTTATTTTACAAGAAACCTCTCTGATTTGTTTATAAGTGGGAGGAGCCAAGTAGGCGTCGCCATCTTTTGGTTACCTAGGAAAAGAACATATCACTTGTGCGTGAAGCTGTTGCATTCATTGCAATTTGAACCCTAATTTTGCCCCTATTCTTTCAATACTGACAAAAATAGCACGTAAATTTTACTTTGTAAATTTTACCATAATGACATTCAGAGCGATGCAGTGTTTGTCATATCATGTACAGTGTACATCACTTTGAGCCATAGTATTTACACAAAAACCACAACAAACTGTAATTCTGCAGAGGATATTTTTGACCTGGTCCAGCTGGTAGGTCTATCGCCCTGACTTCTGCTCCCCACCCTCCTCATGCCCACCCTACCTCCACCCCACCTTCAGACCCAAGCTTGATACAGTGCCGTTGTAGTGGGTTTTTGTCATTAATGCAGCCCACCCAAGCATCGCTTCTGCTCCCTACTTGGAGTATAAATCTTGTGGTATATGGGATAGTGGCACACATTTCCTGTTTATTTCCTCTGCCCCAAACCCTGCATGGAAGAAGTGTCTCAGTGTCATTTTATGCAGATGTTTATCATTCAATTTTGTGAAAAAACAGAACTATTGTAAATTGGTTCAAGCTATGAATGGCTATACAAATGTGTTCCTGTAGAAAAGTTGCTGATATAAATAGATATTCAGTTTTTGTCACCAAATTTTAAATTTGTTGTATTTTAGCATGTAGTTATTATGAGAATTGTTAACATTTATGTAGTTTATGATTTTGGACTTCACATTTATTGAAGAGCAGAGAAAATTAAAATAATCAGTTTGATTGGAGTATGAGTTCTTTCTGGTTAAGGTACATGTATAATGTGCAAAGTCTTTAAGAATCACACTTTCTTTTTGAATTTACAATGTGCTGTATTTTATAGGTACAGTTCCTGAAATTTTGCCTCAGTGACTCTTTTACTCTTGTCAGTATGCCTCAAGGACAGGCCAGAGGTCAATGTGTTTGCAGTGTGAGAATTTTGGCCTAAACAAAACAAAACAAAAAAAGGCCAGAAAAGAACTTGTTGATATGATGTGGGTGGCATTGTGAATACTTAGCTGGTAAACAAACCAAGCTTAATGTACTCAAAGCTTGGTCTGCTCAGGCTTCTCCCATACATCATAATCATGTCTATAATTTTTCTTGTACTGTCTTATCAAACTGATTTTGGGGCTAGCTGAGAATTACCATCCTAAATGGACAGCTCCGACAAGGAAAGCCCTACGACAGTAAGACAAGATGATTGCTGATGCTGGGCATAACTGAAAATGTGGCCCTGGCCTCATGGCCTGGTCCAGCAAGTGCCTCCAAGCCCCACCCACCTTGTGACCCCATGTGGTTTAGTTTGGGGTTGAAACACGTGGAAAGAGTGTAAAATGTTGTTTGTATTCAGCCTGAAACCCCTGGTGTAGGTTTGACCTTGATAAGATCATCTGGATACTAGAATTATAAGCCTATTTTTCATTGCCTGCACCAGCAGAAAATTTCTTTCATTAACTCTGAGTAGGGAACCTCTGTGGTCAGGGACTGCTTTGTAATAGTTTGTAACTGATTTGTTACTGATTAATGGTTGGTCCCATCCTTATTGCACCTTGTTCAGCTGTGAGCAAAGACACATACTTGTATATACATGGGTTCACATTGGTTCATAGAGTGAGTGGGCCATGGGGCCAGGATGTCAAGCAAGGCCACAGGCCTCATGGCCAGGGCCATATTTTCCATTATGCCAGTGATGCTGGGTGACCAGGGTAAATTAACCAAAAAAGCTAAGATATACCCTCTTACGAGAAGGCAGTAAAGGGGAAAAAAATCACTGCACAGAAAATTGGCACAGGAAGCATGTCTTTTATGTGTATAGGAGTTGACTGGCACATATTGTAAAGAGATTTTATGCCGGCAGAGGCTTCCAGCTCCCTTTCACTTCAATACTGCAGGGACCCGGAACCCATTCTCCTTCTTGTTTTCTGATGTGCTTTGGGGGGTCAATTCTGACCTTTCTTTTGATGTCCCTGGCTGAACAGCATCGCATGAACATTGTAAGATGTTGTAAGAGCTTTATGCAACATACTTGCATGTCACTACTGCATTCCTATTTGAAGTTGTGATGTTGATACATGTTTTGTTACCACTTTCCACTAGGTTTTTTGATTTTCTGGACAAGTCTGTTTGGTTTGGGTTTAAGTGAAGGTTTCAAATTTAAAAGTATGTTTAACCCTTAAAGTGCTAATCACTGCTATTGTTGTTTTCTCATTACCATGAAACATATGATAGTTAAAAGATTCAAATTCCTCCTGAAGATACCTTTCATTCAAATACCAGCAAGCCTAGTCTAAAGGAAAAAAGTATTCTTAGTCAACAGCTTTCCTCAGGACACTTTGCGTGCATAGTGTCCAGAGGTAAGCTGTTGACTCAATCTTAAATCAGTGCTTTGAGGGTTAACAGCAGCAACAAGAACAATATGTGTAGCACGCAAGTTGCACAAAGTATCACATCTTTTATTTATAATATCATAGCTACTGTCATTCATTGTAACATTAAAGTGGACTTTATATGGTATTCTGTCTTCATTTTTGTCTTTAAAGCGAAAAGTTTCAGAACTGAACAAATGGGAGTTTACAATCTTGGAAAAAAATCATAATGAGGAAAACATTTTTTTTTTTTTGTAAATACCTTTTCAGTGGATCCAGAATTTTGGCAGTATTTGTTCAGAAAGATATTGTGTCATGGTAATGTTGCATGTTTCCTGTGGTTTGTGTTCAAGTGTGGACCTTGTCCCTGGGTTGCCAGATTAATCACTGATTGGAAAGGGCAGGGGGGGGCAGGAGGTACAGTTCAAGAGGAACTTGATATAAAGCTAATCAGATGTATTTTGTAGGACATTTTCTCACAGAAGGAGAGGCAAGAATGTATGTATACATGTAGTACAAATGTTTGTTATTAAATCAACAGGCTTGGTGGGAGATCATTTTTAGTTCAGCTGGGTTAACACACATCACGGTCCATGAGGGGCTTGTTATTAGAAATTCATTGTATGCAGGGTAATGTTGTTTTTGCCCTGCAAGATTAGACAAAAGCTTGAGCTAAAATGCAGTCATGATGCTCCTAGTATGGAGACTGAGAGGTCATCGATGGATAATAGATCAAAACATGACCGAAGTATGAAATATGACAGTATTTGTGTCTGGATGGCCCAGCAGGCCAGGAGCCTAGGGCAGCTGACAGCCAGGGATGACCTGTCCATGTAGGTCACCTGGTGAACTTTGTGCTGGCAGAGTCCTGTCCAGGCTGCCAGCTCCTCCGCACACCCAGCACTGCATAGCATCTGGGGGGTGGGATGGGGGTGGAGAAGGGCTTTCAAAATGTTCATATTGCTTTCAGTTTATACCAAAAAAGCACTGGTAAATACTTGATTGACTTGTTTATGAACATAAGTGATCTACATATTTTATAGAATAGAATACCATAGATTAGAATCAAATCTAATCAAATCAAGGGTCAATACAATATTGATGACTGAACTTCATCCATCCTTTTCATGATTTGTATATTGGATCAAAGAGTGCATTCAACATCATACAATAAAATTACAATAGAATTTAAGTTATACTTAAATGACTGTATGGCTTCTGACCAGAAAATCATGTCTGAGATTTTGTGGCAATCAGTCCTTTAATGATAAATTTGAATAAAAATTAAACTTTGTTATCTTGAGCAGTGATAAAATAAAGGAATTAATCTTTCTGTTGCAAAACTTGTTATCTTGATATTTTACGTATATGTGGTACATAAATCAACCTTTTTTCCCCCCTTATGTATCACTTGGTACGAACTTTATGGTCAGCCCAGGGTAACCCTGTGTGGTGAATGGAGTTGACCTGACCTCTGATGATCTCTGGTCCTTTTGATGTGGTACCCGAGACCTGAGGCTAGGAAACCCTGAACAGAATGGACCGTGAAAGACTGGGGTGGAGGGGACGGTCCCAAAATACAACCAATTTATATTTGCTTTTTTCCTCTTGGGGAGAAAAACATTCATGCAATGACACTACAAAAGTACAAGATTAGTGCTTCCTGAGAGTCACGTTGCCTTATGTGAATATAAAAAAACAGAAGAATCATAGCATGTGCCAAGTATCTAACCCATGTCACTCACTGACATATATCAGGATTCAATTTCAGCAATAGACTGTCTGGGTCACTGGGAATTTTCAGCAAGATTGTGTCCATATTCATCTGACCAGCAGGTATTGTGGGCTAACTGTAGATAACATATGGACGGCAGATGGAAGATGATGGTTTTGCTGAAGGCCTAAATTTGTGTATACGGTGTACATGAACCTTCTGTCAAAGAGAGCGTTGCTCTGACCCTGTACTGGTGTCAAGGAGCATATACAGCTTCATCCCCGTCTTCCCATGCACTCCATCACATGTCCATCATACATGGTTTCCATAACAAGTTCATGTAGCCCTGCATTTATGATACTTGGCAGAATTACGCCTCCTCAATATTGAGTTGTTTAGCATAATTAGAGGATGGGGATAGTGTTAGATCCAAGACACTGGGTCTGCCAAGGGGACATCTCAAGACTTCCTTGCTTGTCATTCCATGTAGCTGGTCCAGTCATTACCTGTGCAATGTACCTGCTGGTTGTATGGTCATGAACTGTCCCATCTGTCAACCCAGGCATCTGTTATCATTTGCCTTGTGCATAGTTTACCCTTTGATATTTATATAAGTGACTTCTTTGATAAATAGCACAATTAGACTTAGAAAATTTAAGTCAAAATGGCTGACCTTGACCATTTTTTTTAAGGTCACAGTTTATTGATTTCAATATATCTATAAAAGGAATAAAGCTATATAATACTTACCATCAATAGCATTCACCAGCAGCTATACTGGTGGTGGTGGTGGGGGGGGGGGGGGTCAGGTCAGCTGTTCAGGTGATTGATGCAGACTGTGGTGCCACCAACACTCCAGGTGCTCACATCCCATAATGGTGCCCCTAAAACACTGGACCTGTTCTTGATTGTAGCTGACAGGTTTTGGCAATTTCAGTTATCTGAGCTTCTGCAGGGCTGCTTCATATTGATTTGTGGACCAAGAAGTCCTATCCATGTCCAGTTTACTAATACAAAACGTACCATATTATTCCTGTTAGGCACACAGGACACTTAGGAAATTCTTAGGATGTAAGCATAAATATCAGAACACTATTTTTACATAATTAATGGTAAACTTTTAAAATATTTATATTGCTTTTATATCAATTTTTGTGGGTCATAAGTGTGGGGAGGGGTGCGTCAGGGCACCCAGGCTCCCCAACAGGGATGATAGGATGTGTTTGAAGATACTTCTACATTTGTGTTTCTGAAATTTTCTGTTAACTTTGCATTTTACAGACACAAACTAAAATTTGAATTGAATTAAACATATCTATATTCATCATTGTAATTCTCATATTAATTTGGAATGTATGCAAACTGAGTACATGTGCATGAATATGGAATGTGAACAAACTACAAACACATGAATTTTGAACATATGCAAACTGAGTACAGTGGTCCTCTTCTTATAAGGCCACCCCAAGTGCAGCAGAAAACTTGCCTTATAAGAAGGTTGGGCTCTCTTGAGAGGTAAAATAAAATGAAAATGCCCTACTTTCTTATGGAGAAATGGCCTTTATAGAGGGGGTAGCCCTCCTGGGGGGGGGGGGCATATAATAATGGGACCACTGTACACTGGAATTTGGAATGTATGCAGGCTGAGTACACACAAAGTTGAAATCATTGCAAACTGACAATGCATGAATTTGGAATACAGTGGTACCTCTTTTGAGAGACCGCCCCTATGGCAGGGCAAATGTGGTCTCTCAAAACAGGTGGTCTTTCATTAGAGGTACAACAACATGGAAAAGATAGCGCAGTGTTCTGAGAGAGCGGTCTTAAAAAGATATGCGGTCTCTCATTAGAGGGGTCTCTCAAGAGAGGTACCACTGTATATGCAAACTGAGTACACCTGCATTTGTGATATGTACAGTGGGCTCCCTCTTATAATTGAGGCCACCCAAGTGCACCAAAAAATTGGCTTTATATGAGGGGTTGCATCACCAAGGGGGAAATATAATGAAAATACTATACTTCCTGCATGGAGAAGTGGAATCTTTGGTGGATGGGTGGGATGATAAGGGTGGGAGCTCTCTTCAGGGGGTCTTAAAAGTGGAGGATCACTGTTTAGAGCACACATTTAAGAACATGAATTTTACCCCCTTCGCAGCAGCTGTATTGTCCTTATTATTTTTTTGACCCGCAGTGGGAAAAATGAGTAAAGAGGTAGTCAGCCTCAATGTTTCTCTGAGCGTCAATAAAATTAGTTCCCACATTGTCTCTCAGGAAATAAGTTATATTGCCACACTCTGAAGCATAGGATAACCAATATTTATCACAGTTCATATATAGGTCAACAAAGGAACCGGTGTCAGGTTGATTTGTCAACAATTGAGCAACATCTCATGATACGATCAATTTGTTTTCCACAAAATTGGTCTGTTACTGAGCCATTTTGATTTATGCATTAGTGTCGAAACTTAGACAAATCACAAATGTAACACCAGGCTCCTGATACTAAAAAAAAAAAATGTTTTGGATGAAAATAAGACTAGAAGAAAAAAATATGACTGTTTGACAGTTGACCTGTAATTTGAAGGAGTAAGGTGCATGTATGTATATACAGTTTTAATAATGTAAATAAGCTGCAGGTCAAAGTACTTCAGGATAGGGGGTCACTTGATATAGCAACTAGTACATCAACAGAAGAGAACACAGCCACACATTGCACAGTGGACTAGCAGAACTGAAATGACTTCCAGGCAGAATATCCTGACAACAGACCATTGGAAGAGGGAGGGGGCAAATTGAATTGACCACATAAAACTATGGCTGTGGTAAATACTGTGTTAAACACATTTAAATAAAACCTTCTGGCGTTTTTGATAATGAACATGGGGCCTTTGATCTCAGTCACCAAATGCCTGAGTATCATAGACTCATACTTGCTTATATTATCACAGGTGAATATACATGTAGGCCAAATACAAGCTACCCTGTTCACCTTTTTGGTCTTGTAGAGGAACAGTCAGCACTGCCAGAAGAGACTGTCATATAAGATATAAATGGGAGATAATTGTAAGAAGAATGCCATGGGAATGGGGTAGGGGTGGGGGGAGGGTGGAGAGAGAAGAGAGAACAGGATTTTTAAAGAAAATTGCTGCACTATAATTTTCATTTTCTCTGATGTATGAGTGGTCAATTTTGCTTATTTTATCTAAGATAAACTTCATGTACAGGAAGAGCATCATTTAACCCTTAAAGCACTGATTTAAGACTGAGTCAGTAGCTTTCCTCGGGACACTGGGCGCATAGTGCTCAGAGGAAAGCTGTTGACTGAGACGACTTTTTGCTTTAGACTAGGCTTGCTGGTATTCGATTGAAAGGTATCTTTATGAGGAATTTGAATCTATTAACCATTATATGTCTAACAGTAATGAGAAAACGACTCCAGCTGTGATTAGCACTTAAGGGTTAACATACTCAAGTTAAAAGACAACACAAGTCGGTAGATGGGGCAGTGGTGTGCAACACATTTTTGTCTCATCTGAAACTCTTCAGGCAGTGAAGAGATCTCAAGTTATGCTGTATTTATAGTGAAGTGTAACAAATATTTAGCCTGCTACATTATGTGGCTGTGTGCATACATGTACCTTTGCTCATATGCATCATGTACTGAATATAGCTAGGTATGGGTCTTGTTGCAGCATGACTCACTTTTCAGACAAAAGTTTCAAAACAATTATTATTAATAAACAAACTGGTTTAGGTCAAACAGTGCTTTTCGACAGTCATGTTTTACCAGATGAGAGGGGGGAAAAAAACCCTTGATGCCCAATTACAACAGCAGGCAGACAAAAATTAAAGATGTGTAAAAAAAGAAGAAAGAAAATGTAAAGGGTGTTTCAATAAGTCACACATGTGATCAGCCTTTTTAGTATATGGCATTTATAGTAACTGTGTGGCTGCTTTAGCCTGTATCACTCTGCAAGGAAGTACCCCTTTATAAAACGGGACAAAAGGGTTTCTCACCCAGAACTAGCAAGCTGCAAATACACTATAATTAACTTTTTTTAACTCTTTCCCCCTCGACTCAGCCATATCTTGCCGCTTCGAGCTCCCCTCAAGCGGCCGAATCCGGCCTTTTTCAATGCATGCATGGAAGTGATTTTTCCTTTCTTTATTAAGTTATTTGTAGGAAAATCATGAAAACCATCAGCTGAAGTAGGCATTTTTGCATCATTTCCTTCATATCGCAAATACCAACATTGTAACTAAAGAGCAGGATGGAACGTTTATTCGGTGAAATTACTGATCATGCGAAGAAGACCATCGATCAACATTATACTGTTTACAGTGCAAATCCAGCACATTCAATCTCTTCCCATGGGTTTTGTTCACTCTGCATCTTTCCCCTTTAGAATAGGTTGTGTGTAATGTTTCTCTGTGAAAATTTAATGATGGACAGCAAAAAGAAACTTGTTGCAGCGCATTGTCTCGCTCATTTTGAAAAGTTCATTGGAGAACAGCATCCATTTTTGTTGGTTTCAATGCATTGCTCGGCGGTTTCTGGAAATAGAAGTACTTTTCGATTATCGTTGGCAGCCCAAAGTGCTTTCCGATGGTGCCAAAGTAATGCTCGAAGTATTCTGAGGACCATATTTGGATCGATAATCCCACAACCTTGAATGAGTTTCCAAATATGGATGTTATTGTTAAATTTAACTCATTTTTACGATGGGAAATATCAACACACCTCAAATTGAGCCGATCAGAGGAGAGTATACCAAAATAGAACAGACTTTGGGCTTTCCCATGGGACCAACTATTCCAGACATTTGGAAACAAACATGGCCCTATGAGGAATGCAAGCTTGTGGGAGCTTTGATTTTTCTGTGGATTTCAACACTTCTCCTTTCTGTAAATGACTATCAATGATTGTTTATACTGCACGGACAAATAAATCTATACATCTGACTGCAAATTAAATGTCACTACAGAAAACTGCGATGTTGAATCAGTCATATACTACTCACATGCGCTGACACCTGTTCCTACAATGCATGAACAGACAATGATTGTTTTGGTGTGTTCATAGCACATTTCCATAGTTCATGAGGAATTAATTTGAGGACTAAAGTGGATTGAAATCCAAGTAATGTGAGGGGAAAAGGGTTAAACAGTCATAGTTTTATTCTGCAAATACACATTGCATTGAGCTTGGCTTAAGAAAGAATCATCGCTTGTTCTGAATAATTATTCTTCATTATGCCTCTCTTCGAACAAGGCGGGGCATATAGCCTTTGCTCATGTGGGTCAGTCAGTTGGTAGAGAGACTTTGGTTTCCACACCATAACTCAAGAAGTTTCTGAGATAGGACTTTGATAGTGCCCAGGTATATACTCCAGTATAAGGGCTAGATGAAGTATAAAGGTGGTTGACCTTGACCATATTTTCAAGGTCAGGGAGGTATTGTAGTAAGTTTTGGTTTTCTCACTATAACGAGAAAAGTTTTTATGATAGGACCTGTAAATTGTGCAGAATTATAGTCCTTATCCAGGGCTAGGTCAAGTTGGAAGATGGCTGACCTTGACCTAAGTCAAAGGCTATAAGGTCACTTTAGTGAACTTGGTTTCTGCATTGTGACTCAGAATTGAAGATATTACTTCAATATTTCACATAATAATATTCCTCAATTAGGGTTTGGTCAACTTAGAAGATAGATGATCTTGACCAAATTCCCAATGTCACCAGGTCGGTGTATTGGTTGGTAGAGACACTGGTTTCTGCACCAGAACTCAAGAAGGTTTTGAGATAGGACTGTGATAGTGCCCAGGTATATACTCCTATATAAGGGCTAGGTGAAGTGTGAAGGTGGTTGACCTTGACCCAATTTCCAAGGTCATGGAGGTACTGTAGTAAGTTTGGTTTCTGCACAATAACTGGAAAAGTTTTTATGATAGGACCTGCATATTGCACAGGTTTATAGTCCATCTCCAGGGCTAGGTCAAGTTCGAAGATGAGTGACCTTGATGGAAATTCAAAGGTCACAAGGTCACTTTAGTGAACTTGGTTTCTGCAAGTTATGACTTCAGTATTGCACATGGTAATATTCCTCAGTTAGGGCTTGGTCATGTCTCCAAAAAGGATAGAAAACCCTGTCTCTGCAGAAAGGACAGCAGGCTTCACAGGCTTATCAGATTCTTTGTGGTGAGTAAAATGAATCCTTTCCTCTATAAAATGATAAAAGACCGGGCCTGGCAGGACAGGAGACAAGTGCACACTTTAAAGATATAAGTAGCCTTGTAATAACATTCTGCCAGTGATACATTACTGTATGTATAAAGGCATCACATAGTATGTGGACCAGTCATGTTATTGTACACAACCACACACAACTGTGTGACTGGCATGTACTCTTGTAGTTCTAGTGTTCAATATATTTGTTTCAACTAATGAGTCATGACTGACACTTGTTTGTCAATAAAATTGTTGTCACTACCGCTACTACAGTGGCCCCAGTCTTGAGAACACCCCCTTCCCCCCAGGGCAGGTCAAAATGTGGTCTCTCAAAACAGGTGGTCTTTCATTAGAGGTATGAGAACTTGGAAAAGATAGCACAGTGTTCTCAGAGAGTGGTCTTAAAAAGATATGGGGTCTCTCATGACAGGTACCACTGTACTATTTATGATTTTAGTATTTGCCTGCGGCCAAGCATCAGGGCACCTTCATAGGCAGAGTTTAAAAAGGGGGGGGGGGGGGGGGAGGTGCTTTTTAACAGCAAAGAAATGGTATTTGCAAGAAAAAAAATCTGCTTAAAAAGTAGGCATCTCCAGGGGCCCCACTTGAGGTCTGGCACCCTCTCTTTGAAATGTCTTGATCTGACTCTGATAGATGTCAAATTAATGAAGTCCATAAAGTCCTAAAATACTTTCATATCCTGCATTGTTCTGTTCAATGTACTGTACCAGCAAACATAAGTGAAGGACACAGATGTGCACATTATTAAGTCCATATATATAACTGATGTATTGCTCAACACCCTGGCACCCTATCCTCCCCCCATGCCATATCATATATGCAGCCCACAAGACAGCATGACCTGAACTTTGGAAGGCTTGTATTTCACACATTGAACAACAGAAAGAGTTTGACAACAAACTGTGACCTCTTGATATTGCACAAATTTATCATGAGTTGGGTTATCAAAGTCTTTCCAATTTCAGATTATATGTGAATGTATGGGAGTTGAGAAGACTTAACTGGGTGAAATTTGCAGTTTTTGTGAACGAAATTAAGGAGGTTAGTTGCTGGGCATAAAAACCGATACAGTAAGGGGGTGGGAGGAGGGTGGCATGTAGATTTGGCCTTGTCCATCCTCCATCCAGCATGAAACCTGTATCGTGCATACCTCCAAAACAGTGAGACCTACAGTCATAAAACTTTGCAGGATTATTAATTGGTATATGAAGATGTACAACTAGGGTTTTGTTTGTTCTTCTGAATGACACCCGTTATGTCTCATATCTGACATGAAACCTGTGTCATACATGTCTCCAGAACTACTTGACCTGAAGTTACAAAATGTTACAGGATTATCAATCAGTGTATAAAGATGTGCACCCGAAGTTTTATTTTTCTGTGTGTATGACACCCTTGATGTACTGAAAATGATGATTTGTCCACCTCATGTCCAACAAGAAACTTGTGTCCTGCTTATCTCCAAAATTGACTTACAAGTATGAAATTTTACTGGAGTATAGATCAGTGTATGAAGATGTGTACCTGGGATTATGTTTGCCTGTGTGTGTGTATAACACCCTTGATTTAGTGGAAGTGACCATTGTCCGCCACACATCCGGTTCTCTTTACAATAGTGAGACAGTATATTACAGAGTTAAAGAAGTGAGAAATAGCATTGATCATTGGTTGAAATCTGGAAAGGTTTACATTATTGGCCTTACTACAAGGCACAGAGACCCAGTCAAGGTTTGTTAAATTTCATGCAGTCATGTGTACCTTGTATGATATTTGACTTTTGTTGTGACATTTAAGATATGTTTTGTCATGGGATCTGTTACTGTTTCCAAGTGGCCAAATAATAACAGTTGGGGACGTCCGTGTCCTATGGACACTTTTCTGTCTATTTGTGTATTTTTTCATTTTTATGAATATGTATGAACCTAAACACACTGTATAGTTATACAGTGGTTCTTCTGTCGAAGACATAATTCTACTGAGTTGTTGAGGGACCACCTGCCTTGAAAGACCAACTATCACAACAAAAGACTACAGTATGGCCATGCCTACAGTATGGCCATGCCTACAGTGTGGCCATGCCTACAGTATGGCCATGCCTACAGTGTGGCCATGCCTACAGTGTGGCCATGCCTACAGTGTGGCCATGCCTGCAGTGTGGCCATGCCTTCAGATGGGGCTTTCAAGACGGGCTCCACTGTATACTGTTAAGTGTCTCTAATCAATAGGACTTTCTACCATGCAAGATTGTTTCAAATTAAAGGATGTAGTAAGTTTTCAGGTGAAAAGGCTTTGTTTTATAGAATTTTTGTCCTTTATTTGTCAAAACAGGTAAAATGTGTGCTTATTTCCTCATTTTTACCTACTTTTGCAGTCAGTATAGCTCTGATTATGTGGAAAAAAATAGTCATAAGCTACTTGGGTGAGGTGTCATAAGGTTTAAAAAATTATGTATTTTAAGCAAATTGTATACTACAGAAATGATGCCATGACACCCAAACCAAAAGAATAGGACTTTTTGTTGACCTGTTCACAAACACTTACTGTGCGACAGTCAACAAATAAAAATGATTTTATTGTAACACCATTGTCAAATTTGATGCTGACATTGTCAATAGCCTATTGCTACATTGTCAATAGCCTATTGCTACATTGTCAATAGCCTATTGCTACAGTTTAAAAAATAAGATTATAATAAGCTGTCATAGAACAAGGCTGGTATGGATGTACAGCAGTAAAACAAGTCATCCATGCAAATGGCTCTGTCTCCCTGCTTTACAGAGCAGAACCAAACTGCTCAGTTGGCAACTGTTCCATTCATGTCAAGCCTATCAATTTCAGTCAGGCAACTATCCACCTCTCAACCTTGAGCCAAACGGGGTTAATGCCATAATTTACAGGGTAGAATTAAGACCCAGCACTACTGAACCAAGTGTGTGCGGGACAAGCCGAGTCAATATTTGCTAATTCAGATATTTTTACATCAAATTAAATGAGTGTCACCGAGCAGACTGGTTGGAGTAATTGTCTCCTTTATCTCACAGCAGCAGTGTTGGGAGTGGAAAGATAAATCAGGGCAGGTTTGGGGATCACACTTGGGGGAAAAAAGTTAGGGAGGATAGATTTGATTGGTGGGCTTGCATTTAGGGAGGTGTCAGTCTGTAGCTTTGTGCACATTATGTGGGCAGGACGTTGCAGATAGTTTGTTGTGCCAGTACTTTCATTTCAGACAGTGTCATATTCTGTCCTTTTATGGTGGGCCAGATTTTTTTTATACACTGTTACTTTTTTTTTAGGAGGGTAGGGGGAGAGAGCACTTTACTCAGAAAATAAATCATAGAAATATGGACCTTCAGAATTAGATGGAAGGTAGAATGAATTATGAAGGAGTATCCATATCCAAGCATCCTGGACATTGATATTAAACTCTTCCCTGTTAACTTCCCTTCTCCCCCCCCCCCCCTAAAAAGTTTTCAGAATTGTACCTTTTTTGCATTTTTTTTCCAAATAATTATGAAACAAGTCCCATTTGATCATTATGGAAACATGTAAAGATGGTGTTTGCTGTGAATAGAAACCTGACAATGAAGAAAGACACCTTTGTGTATGTAGATGAGACAGGGTTGTCTGAATATACAGGAAAGCTTCGCATAAACATAACATTGAGTATATGGTGATGCAGCTATTGTTTGTAAGCTTTATATATTTAATATGATTATACATTTGCATCAGTCTTTGTAAGCAGACCCAAATGATGTCAGTCTTCATTAGAAGCACAGAGTATAAACTGATATTGGAAGTCAGGTGGTACTATTGTGGGTAGGAAATAGGAATAGTGTCCTGGGCAATTTGATCATCACCAGCAGGTACTTCCTTCTGTGGCAATCTCAACAGATTAACTCTCTTCATATTACTATGACAAAGGCCTTCATCAGTGGTATTTGCATTGCCTGGCAAGGCATATTGCAGTTGTCCATGTGGCAGGTGCAATAAGCCTTGCAGGACAATGCAAAAACCACTGACTAGAGTGGCCATGTTGGCAGGTGAATGTAAGCTCATTTTGTGAAGAATTTCAATATACATCTGGCATCTTCAATGTAGATAGATGCACAGGACTGTAATATGACAAGGTAGTCTATACAGGGGATTGCTAGACTGTGCAGTAGGTAGCTTGTGGAGGTTTAATATTGTTAGATATCAGCCCTAGATGACAGATGATAGCCAAGTTGGCACTTCACATGTGACATCATATTTTAACCTTGTAGAAGCAGTAATTATCTTCAGCCTGCTGATTTCTAATGTTGGCATAATTACATTCTCAGAAACAGAACTCATAGATGGTTGTTTTTTCATGCTGCTTGCAGGGATGAATCCGTACATGGAGGATACCGGGCCATCCTACGGACCAACGAGTAGCTCATCTATGATGAACATGGGATTTCCACAGCAAAGCAGTGCACAAATGGTAAGTGAGCAGAAGCGTGTCTCCTGAGTAAGGAGCCCTCATTTGGAGCAGGCAAGTACCTCTCCTAATGCATAATTTTCGAGTAACTGCCGTCTCAAAATCTATAAAGGAGAAAAAAAAAAAAAAAACTCCCAAGATTTATTACAAGGCTTTCAGGCCTTGGGTAGGTTCCCCCTTGGTCAGGATTATTCATCTGTAAATGATGAAAATACAAAGCAGGGCACATCGCCATGGATACTGAGTTGTATTACTGGAATGATTCAAACGTCAGGGATTTTGCTGGGGAAAATGGCGGTAGTAGCTTGTTAGCGGGAGTGGCATATTGAAGCAGGGGAGACTGTTGGTAAGCTAACAATAGAACACAGGGCAGGAAAATTTCTCTGATGTACTGGTGGAATGGAGAAAGCCCACAGGCATGATGGATGTACTTCATGTTTTATCCATTCTGGGCATTAATATCCAGGAAAAGTAAAGCATTCTCACATGTCTTCATTCTGTATTAAATATAAAATAAGTAAAAAATAAAATAAAATAAATGAGCAGGGAAGAAACATTTGATTTGTGCATATTTTGGAAGAAACAGTTATGCCTCAATATTGAATCAGTGGCCCCCAATGCTTTTATCGTTGACAAAATGATTTTCTGAAATACTTGAGTGGGACCTCACAAATCACAGCCTGTATATGAAGAGCTATGTAGTTATTCCACAGTGTTGATCTAGGAAGGGCTATCATGACCCTTATGAGAAATGGTCATTCACCAGATTTATGAGAGATGGGCATTTAATTTGATGGATTGTGTGTTAAGTGTAATGTGTTGTAAGATGTGTTTGAGCAGCCTTTTCAGCCTCCATCACGCATTAATAGTGAAATGCCTGACAAGTGAAAGTTGGCTTGTTAGATCATTTTTCTGCAACCCTTATTTGTATGGAGGAGTTGTCCTGGTTGGTCCTGTTGCTGGATTTAGGCCAAGGGGGCATGTCAGTATTACCTAAGCAGAATTAACCCATTGCTCTTTAAACAAGGTAAAACCAGCTGCTGGTCAAATGTCATCAGATTCAATCTTTTTGACTAATTTCAACATAATGAAAAACAATTTGAGTGAGAGTGGTGGGTCAGACCTATCAAGATAACATGATCCAGGTCAACAGCTTTCTTTTGCCAGAGGTTGGCACCCAACCTTGCCAAGGAAAGCTGTTGACTGAATCTTTAGTCAATGGGGAAAGAGTTAAGATGCACAGTGTGTTAACGATACAAGAGTGTAATTTGCATGCAAAATTGAGCAAAAAGCAAAACTTGTGCAAATATTTTGCCTGCTGTACCTTCCTGCCCTCCTCTCCCCCATACACACATGCACAAAAAGCAGATAAAAAAAATTGCCAGCTGCTCATTTGTGATGAAAAGAAGTGGAGTATATGTGTGTGTACACAGACAAAATAAATGCGGATTGCTGAAGGGTGAATTGAAATGAAGAAGGGGAAGATCCTTGAAACACACAGAGCATCTTGGAGAGAGTAATCAGTGAAATATAGATCCAGGCCTGCCAGGGCAGCATAAAGATTTCACACATAGTTTTTTTCAGGACCATTCATGATCCAGAGCTCCAGTGACATGTCATACAAAGACTGCCACTAACATCAGCAGCATAAGATACATGGTAGCTGAGCCTGTAGACCTACACCTTATGTACAGAATGCACATTTCATCAAGGAGGAATTAGGAATTAAAACCTCTCCATCACTTCCCAACCCAGAGTAATTTTACTGCTGCAGTGAGCCAAATGAATGAAGCCAAGATGTAGGTTGGTTGCTAATTGGTGTGATTTTTGACAAGTCTAGCAACAACCAAGATGTATAGGCCCACTTTAAGTAAGTTGAGCTACAGAAAATAAAATGGTAATACAGGCCAGGAGTGAGTGCAAAGTAAGCATTTCATCTTGCAAGCATGAATTTGAACGGTAAATTCTAAGTGGCACCCAATGAATAATTCATCTGGCAAAGTGTTCTTATGCAGAAGATTTCAAAGGTTGTCTTAAACCCAGAATAAACTAAGATAGAGTTCTTCCAGTGATTGATTATTCCTGGTTTGACAAGCACACCTAATTACCATAGCTTCTGTCGAAAAATGTGACAGGTCCATATTGTCAAATTGAATGTGAGAGTAAATGAAATTGAACCTTCAGTTTTGCAAGAAGGAGGATCCTGGTTGTGTAAGGTGGTGATTGTCAACCTAATCCATGAGTAAGAGCCTGCCTACCTTGCTTATTGAATATTAATAATGATTAACATGATTATGCCATACCTTGGTTTGCAAGCAGCAGAGTCTTCCATGGCAGGGACTTGTCATGCAAATAAATAGGGACAATTAATCAAAATTTGTTGACAGTTAATCCACTGAAAGATTTTATATTACACGATATTAGATTTATGAATTACCATTTTTCCATTTAACCCTCTGCGGATACGGTATAGGAATTGTTATTAATGATGTACTGTGAAACTTGAGATTTGTGACCACTGTTGTAACTAACTGTACCATGTATATTTAACCCCTTCTCCCCATCAAGCAGCCCAAACTCACCAGTGGGAACATGCTGTCTGGTTTGAAGGATACTATCATCAATGAAAAAGATTTTATCTTGTAGCAACTGATTAAACAGGTGTTCACTCAGTCTCAATCCAAATAAGGGGATGGTTAATGTCACATTTGTAGGATGGAAGGTGATATTACAAAAACAGCTCATACATTATGTGTATTCAGGATGGGCCCTTCAATGGTGAAGGTGTGGTTTATTGCTGTCATATTGTAACAGTGAAGTCATATCATGAAGAGGGTATAAAAGTAGTCTGTAGTTGTTCAGTATTTGCAAAGGAAAAGATGGAAGCTACAGGTTTGGTTTCTGCAGACAGACCTGGCTGCTGCGTTATCTTCGTCACAGTCGCCCTGCATTACCTTTCCATTCATTTGTTTTACAGCACAGCAGAAAATGTAAATGATGTCAGCTAGTATCAAGTTGAAACTGATTTATTGTTCTGCTGTCACATTTTAAAGTACAATGTATAGTTAACCCTTTGAGTGCTAGGTAAGAGACTGAGTCAGCAGATTTCCTTGGCATGCCATGGGCACAATGGGCCCAAAGTTTGTGTAGGAAGCTTGGTGACTGGAACCATTCTGCTCTGGATCCACAGGAACTTGAGTGAAAGGTCTTTTTATGACGACTTTGAATCTGGAAATATTATAATGATTCAGTTGAATGCAACCGAAGTTTTGATTAAAACTGAAAGAGTTGATTCTGGTGCATGTCTGTGCAGAGTTCAAAGGCTGCAGCGTGATTGAAACAGGAAGTATGAACTAATTGTGTGGATAATAGAGGAATAGTGTTGACACGTGTAAACATTCATGGTTAAATGCAGGTAGCTGTCAATGTGAGGTTTATGGTGCAGTGGATCTATGGGTAGACTTACCTTGCACAGGGGGCAGATTCATAACAACATACTACATGTATAGCAAAAAAACACCTACTGTCAGATGTCTACAAAATATTGTTGAATGTCGTTTATGTTACATGAAGTGCATTTGGTAACAACAGGGGGTAAAGAGAAAGATAAGTAAACTCTTGTGATATATGATTTTTGTATAGGGGAACCTCAAATGTTTTTGAAGAGGTTTGTCTAGACGCCTGCATAATGCATACAGATCCACAATAATTCTGCATGTGGAAGGTGACTATTCATGCTTTACAAGTACAGTAGTCCTTCCTTCGAGAGACTGTGCCTGTTTTTAGTACCACGGTTATCAGGTCTCTTGCGCCACCTTTTCAGCGTAACTGATCCGCTGAGAGACCACCTGCTTTATATAACCATTTTTTGACCCACCCTAGGGATGGTCTTTCAATGAAGGACCACTGTACAATGTACTATATGTGTGTGTGTGTGTGTGTGTGTGTGTGTGTGTGTGTGTGTGTGTGTGTGTGTGTGTGTGTATAAATAAATTAAAAGTGCAAAATGGGCCACCCTGAATGCAGACAGGCACTCAAGACCATGTCTCTGTCTGTGTTCATGGTCTTATACCATAGATGGTCTTCAGTGACGGTTTGAGTAAAGCTTCACAGTCATCCAATCTACAGAATTAGCCTTAGAAGTGACTGGTAATTTCATGAAATAGTGGTTCTTATCACAAGGTTCTACAGTGCAAAACTGTTACATGTAATTGTCTCATGTTGCCAGACAGGTATACATAATTTCCATAGTGCAAGAGGAGAAGACTGTTAGGTGTAATTCATTCATATTCATTATATTTGCCAGCTTTCTTGTAGGTTCATCTATCTAGATGCCTCATTAGGTATCCTCTTGATAGCTTGTCAAAAAATCCCATGGGAACAAAGTAGGGGAGACCACTAGCTGAATTGAAAACACAAGTTTTTATAGGTAGCCATCCCTTGATTAATTGCTCAAGTGAGGCGTAGCCCTTACCCTCTTGAGGAGGAGATACAGTCGTTGTCAAGGTAGTGTTCCCTACCTGACGACAGAAACAAGAGACTGTATGTAGTACCTGTAATGCTCATACAGTGGTCCTCTTGCATATAAGAGGGGGACCACTGTATAATGTAGTAAGGGTCTCATAAAACAGTGTACTGGAATGGTAACCCTCTGGGGATTGAGTCGAAAGCTTTACTCAGTGTACTCATGAAGCTGTGCACCCACAGTGCCCCAAGGTAAGCTGCTGACTAATCACTTGTCTGTTTGTGAAACAACCAAAAGAGAAGAAGCAGGCGACATCTATGGCACTGAAACATATTTATTTTTAACGGGAGAATTCATTCAGACACATTGGTGTAGATCTATCAAGGTTAACCTGAAAGTGCTAATTACAGCTAGTCATTTTCTTAGTACCATTTAACATATACTGGTTAAAGGATTCAAATTCCTCATGAAGATACCTTTCATTCAAATACCAGCAAGCCTAGTCTAAAGCAAAAAGTAGTCTTAGTCAACAGCTTTTACCTGGGCGCTTTGTGTGCATAGTGCAGCAAGGAAAGCTGTTGACTCAGTCTTAAATCAGCGCTTTAAGGGTTAAGAGCAAAATGGTTCTTAATCACATCAGCCTTTTTGACTTAAATCACCCAAGAAGTGCCTGGATGTAAAGTGTCATCTGCTTCAGTGTTTCTGGCTGAACATGTCTGTGCTAGGAAATGCTTTGAATGGGAATTGTAGATGGAGCCTTTCAGGAAAGCATGCTGCAGATCAACAGCTTGGCTTGGCATAGTTTGCTGTATTGTGTCAAACGTGCCAAAGAAAGCTGTTGACTTAGGTTTTTTTGAATCAGGAAAGGGTTAAATCTGCAATTCAGAATGGTTTACATAAAACAGGATTAGGTTCATGTTTTGTGAGAGTTTTCGTGTCGTCTTTGATGTGTAGGATGATTGTGACATGTATGTTGCTCCGTCGTCATTGTACAAGATGAACAGACAGTCATCATGTTTTGTGCTTAGGATAAAGTCTTATTGCCTGCTTGACAGACCCACTTTGTGCCATTGGTAATTATGATGGCACTTCAAGTGTAACTATTGGAATCATGCATGCAAACACAGTCTGCGTTAGGAAGTAAAAATCGTGTTGCAAGTTCTGATAAAAAAAGGACAAGGATACATTTATACAGGTTAACCAGGACACAGCCTCATGTAGAGAGCGACACCGTAAGATCAGTACACCACTCCTGCTTTTCAAAAGTGTGAGGATGTTTCCTGTCTTTCCATGCCTGACGAATGGCGATACAACAGACTTGGTTTGCACACTTTGCTGGCAGTAGAAATTGTGGTCTTTCACTGGAGTAGCTGATATGACAGGTACATATGTCAGACCCAGTCATGAGTTCTACTCAAAGGAGACTTCCGCTTCTTTTGTGGTATGAACTGAAGTTGACCTGTGCAGATGTGACAAAAGAAGCTACCATGAGAGTGTATGTTCTGTACCTGATTTGAGGAGTATTTTTCATGTCGTCTTTGAAACAGAGCAAAAAAGACTGATGTACTGTGTGTTTGCTGACATTTTAACCCTGATAGACTTTCGGGTTCATTTCTTTTGAGAAAGGTGTTCAAGTGTACTTTTACATTTGAAGTTCCAAGTTTGAGTAAACAGTTCAAACCTTTTAAAAAAATAAAAGGATTGATTTTCAGGTCCATTTCAATAACAGAAAATTCTTGAAAGGTCATTTCTGGACAAATTATAGGTATAAGCTTTCTGATGCAATGTCATGCCATAAAGAGAGCTACCCTGTGAGATTATGGTTCTCACTACCTGTCCTGTGGTAACCTGCTGTAAAGACCAACTCTTGTTGGAGGCTGCATATCTTCTTGAAGACGATACCTTCATGACACTGGGGTCTGTTTTGCTGATAAATTTACTTGTTTATTAGGACCACCTGCAATATAAAACTACTTTGTGCAGGCAGTGGGGGGTTCTCTTAGATAACCGGAACTGTTGTACTATTGAACTGGCTTGCACACCCAGCCAGTCCAAGCATTTTTGTTTCTGGCTATTCAAAACAAGTGGTCCACAACTGGTTGATCAAAGGCCATGGTATGCACTGCCTTGCACATGAAACTGCCTATGAATGAATAATCCCTTTGCCCTTGTTGTCAAAGAGCAGCAGCTGTGCTGGGGGCAACAGCAGGGTTTCTCTTCAGGATGTAAAATGAAAATGGAGTGATTTATTCCTTAAATGTTAGGCATATGGGGATCTAAGTAGTTAATATGGACGTCAGCCTATTGGACTGTGTGTGCCATATGCAGAAATGTACCCAGCACCGGGGTAAAATATAATTTGGGGAGGGGAAGGGAGAGGGTTTGGTTAGCATACAAAGACTTAGTCTGAAGTTCTGCAAACAGCATGGTATTATCATCAGTGGACACATCTTGAAATTGACAATATCTGTACCACAAGAAGTACTGGTCATACTCTGACGTATACATATTTTATTTACTTGCAAGGGTGAAAATTAAAATATGTTGATTGAAAACACATTTTGAAAGATACAGATACCATAATCATAGAATAGCAAAGGACCAGTTCTTTCTGTGCCAATTACAACAGAAGTTGCACATGCCTAATATACTGATTACAGGGGCAGATTCCTTGTAAAAATATCTTTCACTCAAGCACCAACAAAAGAAAATCTCCAGAGAAAAAGAAATGGTTCAGGGCAAGGTGGAAAGTAATTGACTCGGGTCAACAACCTAGCAGACAAAGGATTAACCCTTAGAGTGCTCATTTCAGATTGGGTCAACAGCTTTCCTTGGGATACTTTGTGTGCATTGTGCACAAAGTGTCCTGATGAAAGCTGTTGACTAAGACTACTTTTTGCTTTAGTCTAAGCTTGCTGGTATTTGAATGAAAGGTACCTTCATGGGGAATTTGAATCTTTTAACCATTATATGTTTAATGGTAATGAGAAAATGACCAAATCCATGATTAGCACTTTAAGAGTTAATAGGAAGTCCATGAATGGCCATGTAGTGTGCCCAGGCTGTAAGGTTGGTAAAACCCACAGCCGTGCAGGTAGTCTGTCATAGGTGCTGTACTGGGTTAAAAGAAGAGTTTGATTTGTGTAGGATACCATAACTGAGTACATAGACTTGTCATCTGGGGCTTATTAACTCATTGCTGACCAGGCACAACTAAGTCATGTTAGCCTGAGTATTCAACAATGTTCTAGTTAAGGGGGTATGATTTCATAAATGCAGTGTGCAGGCAGAGAGTTACAGGCAGCCCCAGCTAGGTATTTGAAGACATTCATAAGGTTACAAGATTCACCAAACATTTTTTTTTAACACTGTACCTAACAAAGCTCATAGATTGAAAAGTAAAAAAATCCTGAGGTTTTTTTTAATCAAGTTATTTTATTTTGATTTTTTTAGTCCATATGATTATGTGGTAGGGTTTTCTAAATAGCTGCCTTTCAAATTGTAAAGAACATTCAAAATGTGTAAACATCAGTTTCAGCGTTTCAAACATCCAGAGCAGACACCGGTAAAGAAAATGCCTTGGTGGTTTTTAAAGCCACATATGTACACACAAATTCTGAGCAACAAATTAAGAATTTTATTAAACATTTCAGAAACTATTTCCACATTTGTAAGGATATGTGATGGTTCATGTGTGTGTTGTAAATCTGGGTGTTGTTTAACAATAAGCTCACAAAGTTGAAATTTGAGCCAGAGGTGGGCGCTTGTGGAGGACACCTTTAAATATGTACTTTTTGACTTTGAGCATCAGCAGTTTTCAGTCTTGAGTCCTGCTCACTGCTCACTGCTCACTGCTCACTGCTCAGCACCAGGTTCCCAGACATGCTTTTGATGTATCTCCTGTCCTGCAATAAAGTCCTTGTTGTTTTCCTCAAAAATAACCAATAAATGGAGAACTATCAAACCATAAACCCTTGGGACTGAAGTTGCACAAGGTTCTAAAGTATTTCAGTAGGTAAACAGGTCAGCAAGAATGTAGATATTAAAGGATACAAGGTTTTGTTGACACAATTAGAACATTGGGATGGAGGGTATTAAAGGTCTGTTACATCAAGTATACATATATACGTGCCCTCTGTGTGAACTATATAAGATTGCCAAAGTAAACTACTTATAACACACCAAAACTGAGGGATATGGCCCAGTAACCAGCTTCTATGTTTACTTGAAAAGGTACTTTGCTCACTTCATGTGTGGTTGCTCAGGCTAATACCAAACAGACGCATCTGTACATTAATGAGCATACTGGACCAATGTTAAATTTGAGTTGCAGAAGCATAAAATGTATTTGTGCACGTTGATATGGGATGGATGTCATGTATGATTGAGGCCTTACCGTATTATTCCTATTAAGTATCCAGGACATTAAGGACATTTTCAGAATGTTAGAATTAAGTTCTGACCTGTATTTTGACTATAGCTCTACTTTTACATCATCAGTGGTACAATGAGAAAACTAGGTGAGTCCGGAGTCTGCTACACCAGACTACCTGAGTAGACATCCGCATCACACAAGCCCGAAGGGCGCGTGTGATGCGGATGTCACGAAGGTAGTCTGGTGTAGCAGACTCCAGACAAGCCTAGTTTTCTTTTTATCCCGTACTTAAGTACTATCAATTTTCATTTTTCATTGTAAATTAAAAAAAAACTACTATTAATAATTAAATAAAACATAACAGACACAAGCTTCCCAACATACGCGACCTCATTTTATTTTGCTTCTGGTGTATGAATACATTAAGTTCATAAACAAAGTGAACAGTCAACGTAGTCTGGTGCATAGCCATGTAGTATGGTCAGATCCATGCCATATAAGGGAATGAACACAAGAATGGAAAGAAAGTAGGGCAACACAATGTAGTCTAGTGCATAGCCACGTAGTATGGTCAGTCAGACTACGTAGTCTGTATTAAGTCCATTTTTAAAGTAATATGGCCCTAAGTACGGGATAAAAATTCCTAATATTTACATTGTCTGAGCATGTTCCAAATCATAGAGGGAAGGCTGCTTAAGGGGGAGCAGGGGCATTCCCCCAAAATAAAGGATAACACACTAGTTCAATTGTCAAATACCTTGAAATGGGTGAAAGGCAGTACAGTGGTCCCTGTCTGGAGAGGACACTCCAATGAGAGGCCATGTGGCTTGAAAGACCACTTCTGGCAGGTCCCTGCTGCTATCTTTTCCATGTTATACTACCTCTAATGAGAGGTCACCTGTCTTCAGAGGCCACTTTTTGGCCTGCCCTTAGGATGGCCCCTCAAGACAGGGACTACTGTACTAGAGAGTCGAAGTGAAAATCTCACTGTCAACAACAGTATGTCGCATCAACCACCAAAAAAAAGTTGGCGCAGAAAGTTGCTGTCCCGGTATTCCGGCCTCTGCATTGATTGTTATGCTGTTGGTCCAGGCACCATTAACCCATTAACCCTCTTAAAACTGTCTAAAAAGTGCCTTGATATCAAATGACAATTTCCTTACATGTTTTTTTTTTTTATGAAAATTCTGCAATAGTTGAAAAGCTTTGAATGACAGCTTACATAATGGCATGATGTAAATTGACAGACTTCCTTGGTATAGGTTGTTCACTTGGCTTGTTGCTACCAGGAAAGAGTGACAATCTTCATTCATTGTGTCTTGCTGTGTGTGGCTGTCGTGGAGAACATTCAGCCAGGTAAAGGTAAAAAGAGAGCACCTGGCCATCATGGTCCTTCCACTTACAAATTTATGTGCTATTTAAATACGAACAGAAGAAAGAAGTTGGAAGAAAAAATAGTCATCCCAGGCAAAGGAGAGAAACTGGACCCATGTTATCTCAGAACTGACTAACATACCAAATACTCTGACTAATATACGGAATACTCTGAATAATATACTGGATACTCTAACATACTGAATACACTGATTAGCATAGTGAATACTCTAACATACTGAATACTGTAACATATTGAATACACTAACATACTGAATTAACTGACTAGCATGCCGAATACTCCTAACATACTGAATACACTGACTAACATAGAGAATACACTGACCAGCATACCGAATACACCAACCAGTGTACCAAATACTCTAACATACTGAATACTATGACGAGCATACTGAATATAGTGACTGACAAAATACCGAATACAATGTACACTGATTAGCATACCAAATACTCTGACTAGCATACTGAATACTGTGGCTAACATACTGAATATACTGAACAACACTGACATGAGTCGAACAATTCATTGTACCACAGATTTGTCATCCACGCTGCCTCTGTTTCCAGTTGCATAATGACTTTTGACCCTTTCCTGGCAATATAATCAGAGCAAGTTAACTCATGCCATACTATGGTGTCAGGCATTGCCAGAACCACTGACTTATAGGCATGGTGGTACTTGAATGAAAACTCTTTTCATGAAGAATTTAAATATGCAATTGAAATCTTAAATCTAGGTAAATATATGGTAAAATCAGGGACTGGTATGGAATGAGTTAAAGCAAATAATTTACTTTATAGTGTAAGCAGGTGCCTCTCATCAGCACTGAGGAAGTGTGGGCCTGATAGGTCCAATGTTGAATTCTCAGTGATCTACCAAGAAGAAATTACAAGTAAATATAAGGTCAGTGAAGTGGGAAAGGGTGAAGGTGGATACTGTGAGCGCAGGAGTAGACACTACACTTACATGCTTGTGCCAGGGAGAGCAGTGATTGATTGTAATATTTGTGGTCAAAATGATAATGAAATGGGCCCTGACAAACATGAGGAAAAGAGTAACTGTTATTATAATTGACAATACTTACACAATGCCCATGTCACAATAACCTTGAAGTAATGTATGTAAATAGTGATGTATAGCACACAATGAATATGTATAACTGTTTTGTGATTTACAAGTGAGAATACAGAAGTGCACAGAGACATTGGTTGGACTACTCATTTCTGAGGTTTATTCAGTACAGCTGGTAGAGGAGAACCATTTTAGCATAATTTCTGTGTCATCATCAGTCCCAGGTGCTGCTTTTATACAACAGAGTGAAACCTGACTCGAGCAACCACTGCTGGTCATGCTATCAAAATGATGTGGCAAACCAGATTTTGCTTTACTTTCGTAGGGAAGGCCCAGTAATTAAGATTGTAGTCAGGAGAGATAACACATCTTTAATGCTCCTGTGAGGCTCTGTTGTCATCAAGCTATGTTTGCGTTTTTGTGTGTTAATAAACATAAGTATATGACTCACCAATGATGATATGATGAAATACTGTACCTGAGGCTGCATGTTAATGGATCAGAGAGGGAGTTTCCCTTTCGGCAAAGTCCAGGGAACACAGTGGCACTTTTGACACAGTCACAATGTATTAATTAGTTCTCTTTTGTTTTCTGCACAGAGTCCACCAAATATGATTTATGTAACCAGAATTTATTAACATACTGCATACTATGTTCATCAAGGTCTAATTCAGTGGTTTTTGCATTGCCTGACAAGTGGTTCACCAGCTTCCACAAAGGCAGCTGGAATTTGTGTTTTTTATTGACACTTGAATAGAAACTTTTAATTATCAGGAATGTGAGTATATAATACTAGTATTATTGTTCCAGCTGAGTTTATATGAGTAATGTGGAGAGACTTAGTTGCCAAGGGTAGGGGGCAGAACCAAGAGAGTCAAGCCACATGGAGATAGTGAACAGAAATATTGATGATGTATCTCTCATGTGAGAAGGTAATTGCAATTTTAAGCAGAAGAATGAAAAATTAAAAAGCAAAGAAAGGAAAATTACATTGTATGGTTGGGAAATAGGACTATGAGAGAAAGATACTTATGATTGGTAGATAGTTCAGGTTGAATGGACATGGTCATTATTTACCCTGTTATGAGCCTGCCTTAGGATTTCTGGTCATCATCTTGAGAAACCAAAATCAAACTGGAAAAGAAGATTTGCTTCAAAAGTAAATCTGTGTGCTTTCAAAGCTTAAGTGGATGCAACTGTAGCACAAACCTCGGAAGTTAAGGAATCCGGACATGGTTACCTCATTTAACTTGTTCAGGTGTCCCTAGTTAGAATTTTGTACAACTTTTGGTTGTGGTTCATTTGATGTGCCTATTGCACAAACCTATGAATTAAAGTTGGAATGGTTCCTGTGCCTTTAATAATTTTGAAGATATTCTACATTTAAAATTTCAAATGGCCCTAATTTGTGTAATTTTCAACCTGTTGACTATTCCAAAGCAGGTTTTTAATTTCACTACTGTGTCAATAACTATGCAAAATTTCATATTTTTCGATGATGTGGTGTCCAGGAAGAGCTCCCGACAAAACTGGCTCTTAAAGAAGAAATAAAGAAAATAGACATCTCTGATCACAAGCGATCACTGAGAGGAAGAATCCCCATGCCCAAGCTCCTACTTCAGTCATCTCAACTTGTAGCACCTTGACCTTTGACCTTTAGAGGTCACATGTAAATTACAAAATTGTGCAGTGTGACAATATCTACGATTTGAGCCCAACATGATCCAAATGGGATTAAAGTTGATCAAGTAGTGCCTGAATGAAAATTTCAATGGGCCAAATGACCTTGACATTTAACCCTTTGAGGTCACATGTAAATTACAAAAGTTCGCAGGTTTACAATAGCTACAATTTGACCCCAACATGGTTCAAATTGGATGAAAATTGATCAAGCTATGGCTCAATGAATATTTGAAAGGGCCAAATGATCTTGGCCTTAAGAGGTCACATGGTAAATTACAAAATTGTGCAGCATGACAGCAGCTACAATTTGACCTCACACGATCCAAATTCGATCAACATTGGCCCAGTTATGGCTCAGTGAAAATTTCAAGTTCTTGTGTATATTTGGATAGCTAGGCCTAGAGTTGAACTATGCAACAAACTTAACATTGCTCAAATCCATTGATAACTTTTCAAGACAGAGGCCAAATTGTGTTTTCCATAAGTAGGTCAGGGCAACCTAAAATTAGGTCAAGGTCACAAATTGAATGTATCCTCTTAAAGACCATTAAAAGGGGTTTTTAACATTGGCCAATAGTGTTCCAAAGGTCATTGGCAACTCAGAGTTTTATGACCTTCCAAATATTGCCAAAAAATAAAACTGGAAAAGGTTGTGACTTTGAAAAATATCTTTCAATGTGGTTTTGGACAACAAGGAGGTAGGGGACTTTAATAGTATAGGTCATTCCTTGGGTTGCCAATTGTGCAATTGTAGAAATGTATTGCATAAACAGTATGAGCCCCCACCCCCTCAATTGGGGGAGGCTTTATAAACTACAAAAGATGATTTGCTTTGAAAGCATATATGTCTGTGTGATTTCAAGGCTTAATTGGTTACTTATTTAGAATAAACCTAAGAATTTAAGGAATGACAGACACATCTACCCCATTTAACTTGATCAGGTGTCCCTAATTAGCATAAATTAAAATTTTACAATTTTTGGTTGTGGTCCTTTAGATGGCCCTACAGTATAAAGCTTTGAATTAAATAGACAAACCACCATGGCCGGTGTTTACTGTCTGAACTCAATGCTTCTTGGTCGCAGAAGGCAATCACCACAAGTGGCTGGTGCCTTCTACAACCAAGAAGCATTGAGTTGAGACAGTAAACACACGGGAGTGGTTGTTTGCATATCTCCCATAATGATACATGGATAAATTATTCAATGTTAAGATAACACAAATACAATAATTTTAACACTGAAAAAACAGTAATTGCAATGCTTTTTAAATTCTACATTAGCGCATGAATATATGAAATGCTAACAAAGAAATCTGGCACAACTTCAGGCAGAGGTTTGTTCACGCAGTTGCATTTCCATGATCAGCGGTAAGTCAGGGCATGTTGATGTGCACATGAATGCTTGCATTGTCTGCAAAATGGATGCCGGGAAATATACCATCAAATAAATTTGATGAGGTGGATCTGTTCAGAGTGTAAGATGCAGCAAGATTACAGTGAGTCGCTACAGACAACAGGGGAGATGGATCTGAAGTTGGCGGTAGCTCGGGTAAAGGCAACATGGCTTACCGGCTTGGGACATGGACATTCAACACGGAAATGACGCAGTTGAAATGGGTTGCTACATACAAGAACACATTACTGAAGTCCATCTCTTTATTCACCTGTGATAGGCGCCATTATGGGAGAAAGTTTGAAAAGAACCACTGTCTTTAATAGTTTTGAAGATATTCAACATGTTCACTTTTCAAGTGTTCCTAATTTGCATAAATTATTTGGGTCATTGACCCAGTTCAAAGCTCAAGGCCAAAATTTAAAAAGTCTTCTCATCACCCCTGAATTCCTAAAATGTGGAAATAAGGGTAGACATTTTTTCCAAAATATCCTTTTAATTTTCCTACCAAAAGCAAAAGGTAAAAAAACAATAACATGCCCTTTTTTTCCTCTTTCTCTTAACCATTTCCACTTCACATTGTTTGAGTTTGAGTTTCAGTCCACTGTACTCCTCGGATTAATTGCTCATGAACGGTAAAAATGTGCTATGAGCACAATGAAACATTCGCTGTCTGGTCTCCGGCATTGTAGGAACAGGAAGGTAATGATGATCAGTAGGTGACATTAAGATCTGATGTGTTGTTAATCAGCAGGTGACCTTTACATCTTTGACAGCAGGTTAACCCTTTTTAGGGTATTCTTCACCCCAATTTGAGTGAAAGCCTACCCCAGTCTTTCAAACCAACAAAACCCAATAGAGTAGAGACCTCTCCATAAAGAGACCACCCCCAATTACAACCTCCTTTTAATATTCCTGGTTCTGTTTAAATTATATATTATTGTATATGCTGTATTAGGACAACTTTCCCACTTAACTCATTGGACCCTGATAGAATGCAGGGTCAACAGCTTTCCTTTGGGGTGGTCTTGGTGCCAAGGAAAGCTCTTGACCCGGGGAATATAATTTGGGATGATTTTCCATGCAAGTTTCATGCAAAATTTTGAAAAATCATCTCTTAATTGATCAGTAGAGTACAATTAGCAGATGATATTTGTATATTAGTGGGGAAAAGCATCATAAGGGTGGAATGAGTTAAAAACCAAAATTGCAGTTCCATGGCTGGTCTGAACAGAGATGCTACTCTATTCAGTTAACCCTTTCCTCTTGAATTAAGACGGAGTCAACAGCTTTCCTTGGCATGGGTTGGGCACTTAGTGCCCAACCCATGCCAAGGAAAGCTGTTGACCTTGGGCATGTGATCTTGATAAGTCTCATGTACATTTCTCAGTCAAATTGTTTTTCATAACTGTTGAAATTAGTTGAAAACACTGAAGCAGACGACATTTGACTACCAGCCGGTTTTGGCCAGTTTGAGGGGGAAAGGGTTAATATTGAGTCACTGTTCTGCTTCTTTGTTTTGATTCTCTGAATGACCTTCAGGATCTTGTGGGTAAACCCATATTTGGCTCATGCGATCAAAGTCAGACAGGTGCACAGGTACAACTGACAGTTTGTTGTGGATAAAAGACTGAAGTAATTCAACACTGATCATTGCAGTCTGTTATTTTTTCTTGAGTTGAGCTGCCGAGGTTGAAGCAGCCTGAGCTACCTGTGTCACAGCAAGAGTTCACAGTGAATTAGGTGCATCAACGCTTAGCTTACCAATTTGATCTCTACATGCTCCACTTTTTGCGTACTGGCAAGTTTTGACATGAAGCTACATGAAAACTATAAAAATGTTAGCAAAATATTCAGATAAAATTTATAGAGGATAATGTGATGTACTCAAACCCTGAGTCGGTTTTGTTGCTTAATGTTTTGGGTTGTGGGCTTTGGCCATTCAAGTTGGTCAGCAAGCATCAGCAAAACAAAAGGACTGGGGCTGATCATTGAGTCAGGGGTTAACCTAATCCTTGTGGCATGCCTTATTCTTCTCTGACACATACACTAATGATTTGTGATACCCAGCAAGAGATTTGTCTCCTTCTGCTGTAGATTTCCTCTCTTGCCAATGTGCTGGCGAACTCAGCTCCAAGTGTAATGAGAGGGTCTGAAACATGCCCTTGACAGAGGAAAGAGCAGACAGACAGAGAGGTTTTAGCAGTAGAGGTGTTCACAGAGACTCCCTCCAATCTGGCTCCTGGCCAGCTAGCTTGTCTGCTCTGCCGAATTCCCCAGCTGGGAGTTGGTGTGGCAGGTAATTTTGGACTGTGTAGGACTAATAATATCTGGTGCTGATTGACCCTCCTGATCTGTGGGCACACAACTGCTGTGCACAGGGATCAAAATAGACACACCAAACTGGAGCCAGTTGGCTAGAAATCCTGTATGCAATAGTAGCCAGCTTGCCAATGGATGAATTGGCTCATATGCAGACATCTATACACTAATAATACTTTTCATGCTGCTGGCCTGTCTATAATGCTGTACAATAGGTTAAACAGGGTTTCGCAAATGATAAAGAATTGGACCACCATAAAATGAGAAAAATACCTCAATTCCTGACAGCTAATACACATAATTAGAGCCAGTTTTGTTTTCAGAGTGTCTTGGTGCATGTGATCCAGGGTTATAGAGTGCCTGAACATGTTTACCAGTTCCTAGTTTGCTAATTTTTTTAACAAGATGTATGAGTATTTGAACTTGCAATGTCATTTTAATGATCCCAACATTTCTGGCACAAAAATCAATTGGATTAAAGCATATATGTCATTACCCAAACCATTTTGCCTGTAAATTATTCAAAATTCAAGATAATGTATTTTGAAAAAAATGTTAATGGAATGTTAAAGAAAAGACCAGGTAAATGGGCTGCCTTATTGCTGTCCTTGCGGCATATGCAGACATTCCCATCCAGACCACCCCTTGGGTGATCAAATTGTGGTCTGTTAAGATGGGCAGTTTTTCATAGGAGGTATGAAAAAGATCAAAGTCTAAAGGATAGTATGCTGAGAAGGTGGTCTTTAAAGATGGGTGATCTCTTATTTTAAGTGGTCTGCCAAGATGAACCAATATAGTTCATGTTTTTTTAAAACACTGGATGACTGAATTTTGTGGAAATTAAAAGAGATGACATGTGTACCATTTTTGTGTCAATCTCTACTTCATTAATTTTTAGCCGTTTTGAACTGTTTTGTGGCTATATGAATTGATGAAGATGGATTTTCAACAATTTTTGGGCATGGATATGGATGGATGTGGTGCTAGTTGACGCTGCATGTATTAAGTTAAAATGGAATGAATGATGAATGGTGATCTTCATGTGAGCTTGACCATTTATTTACCACTCCCAGGAAAGAAGTTCAAACATGACAAACATAAATGGCATTTATTGAATAAATGAACTCAATCAAGATTGGATTCATGGTTCTATTAGGTCAAGACCATGCTTGTGAACTACTGGTTTCTTTGTAGACACTGTGCCTTTAACCAAGTATTCTAGCTATCTTGACCTGGGGTTGCCAAGCTTACCTCATTGTCCATGTCCATCTGTCCCTCCAAAACGTTTTGCTTATGGATGAAATATAGTCCACAGTTTTCCAAGCTAACCCATATAACTTTCAGGAGTTCTTGGTTGGATTTGTGGAAATCTAGGTCCGTATTGATATTGGTTGTGCCATCTGCAATATTATGGAACATATAGGTCAAAATGTGAAAATCTTTTGAACACTGAAGAATCTTGAATATTTGATGGATGTTTATGAAATTTAGTGGGAATGTTCAGGAGGTAAATATGTTGAAACAGAACAATACTTAGTGGCACTGCCAACTGGCCCATGGAAAATTATGGCCTGGTATGTACTGTGATTTATAAAATTCATTATTGTGAGACATAGGAAAACAAATTTTATCAAATGTACAGTGAACCTAATTATGGTAGAAGTTGTTAAAGCAGAACAATACCAGTGGCCCTACATATAGGGAACCAAAATGAATTAATATGTGGTGAGATTTATGAAATTCATTATCTTGAGAAATAATCAGGCTAATTTTATCAAATGTACAGTAAATGTATATCATGTGTGGAAGTTTGATATTACATTATAGGGGTGACCTTGACATACTTTACAAGGTCACAAAGGGAATGCATTTCAGGAAATTATTTTTGTGATGGTCATTATTACGTCTAAACTTGAATATATTATTAGTTACCCACTTGTTGACTGGGTAATACAGGAAGCATGTAAAATTTCACTACAAATTAAATCACAACACAACATATTTATTGTAATTTTACCCTGTGCCCCTGTGTTTTCTTTTCTGTCCGCCATTTTGCTTGCAGCTGTCATCTGCTATATACTGCCTACTTTGTAATAGCATTCTGTGCTGCTAGGTGGCAAGGTGCCGTATTTCCACACGCCTGGTATTACTACAGTAGTACCATGACTTGTGTTAAATGTGACAAGCACCTCACATCTATTAACCAATCAGATGCCTAGAAATTTCATAAAAATGGGATAAATGGCCATAACACAGATAGAAGTGTATGTGTGGAATGATGGTAGCATATATTGGAACTGACACCATAGGTATCATTTAATTCATTATTGTGACAATAAACTGAGATGGGCGTACAAAATAAATGGCAAATATGTGTAGGCCAGTTGTCAATTTTTTGTAATTATTGGGTGACCTTGACACATTTTTCAAGGTCATTATGCACTTGGACACTTATAAATTCTGTATGTTGAGAAAGAATAAGGCTAATAATATCAGATTTACCACAAACGTGTATCATGTGGATGTTTAATATTGCATAATAAGGATGACCTTCGCCTATTTTCTGAAGGTCACAGAAGGAATGAATTTCAAGAATGTGTGTGTGTGTGTGTGTGTCCCTACACCATTACGGGAACATTACACAGTAAACAGAAAAAATGTGTATGACACATGAAGTCATGGTGGCACCACTGTTGGTATTAATTGAAATTAACATCACAGGTATTGAAAACCCATTAAATTCATTATTGTGATAAACGTTGAGATGGAACTACAAAATTTACATCAAGCATGTGTTGGGCCAGTGGTCAAATTTTGTGAAATATTTGGTGAGTGACCTATCTTTGAAGATCATTAAACACTTAAGTAAAGGGTGCTAAATTCTGTAAGTTGAAAAGGAATGAGAGTAATAATACCAAATGTACCACAAATGTGTATCGTGTGGAAAGTTGATATTGCATAATATGGCTAACATTGACCTACTTTTTTTGAGGCCCCAGAGAGAATGCATTACTTCAGGTAAAGATTTTAAATAATTTTTTGTGTGATACTCATTGCATCATAAGTTGTGTAGGTATATCCATGTGCCATTATAGGAACATTAGAGACAAAACACTGGTGGTATTAATTGGAACTAACATGATGGGTATAAACATCACATTAAATGATTATTGTACAAATAAAAGATAAGTAGTGGTCCTGATCGTAGCTGAGGACAAGCAAGTAATTCTATCTAAGAAACTGGTACATGAGGCTTTTAAACCTTTTTGAGGAGACCTATAATAAGAACACAAAAATGGCATGTAATGTTCATTTGGGTCTCTGAGTGAAATTTACCTTGAATGTTCTGTACTCAGTTATCATGCATAGGCAGTTGTATTCTGTCAAGTATTTAGTTTTCCCTGGTCAAATTCCACAGCACAAATAATCTTGATCAAAGCCCAAGATGAACAGCCTCATCATAATCTTGATCAGACTGATTTCCCAGTGGAGAAGGCAGTCGGTAATTAGGTATCAGATCCCCAAGACCCATCCACATCAGCAAAACCTGACTTAAAATCTGGAGGCCTTCACATTATTGGGCTGGTCAGTTTTAGACAAGGGAGAGTGCAGTGACATATTCGCTAATGATCATAGGTTGGATTTGCCCGCAGTTGCCTGTAATCATGGTTGTACTGCCTGGTGAATATTCTCACTGCAGTCAGATTTTTCATACAGGCGCTACATCCAGCTCCAATTTGTTGAAGGGCAGTCAATATTCCAGCACAGCTCTCAAGGTTGGTCAGAATTCTCTGGAGCAGTGGACCAAACACAAGGGCAGGCAAGCTGGTCTCCCATCTCAGCCAGCAGTCAATGTTGATTATTGTCTTGCCATGCCCTCTGCTGGGAGCTGTGTGACAGCAGAGGCAGATGCGTTGGGTGTGCTGTGGTTGGTAAACAAGCACCCAGCAGAATAGCGCAGCTGTGACATGCTGGTTTTATGTATGTGTAATAATGTTACATATAATACTCCATGCAGCAGGTGTATATTTAGAGTCTGATATTTTTTGCTTTTTATGACAGTTGAAAATGTCTTGGGAGAAAACCAGAAGGGCACAGAAAATTGCATATCTCTTTCAAAAAAAGAAAGAAAGAAACGAAGAAAAAAAGTCACTATTGACTGGAATATCCTGACCTAACTGACAGGTTGACTTCTGTGGTTAGAACTGATAAATATTGATAAGGGTACCTAGTAGGCAAATAGGATATGGTGCATATTTAATCAAGGATTCCCTACATACAAAACTAGACAGGAAGATTTGCTTAGCAGCAGATTTATGCCTTCTGTTAGAATTACGGATGAAGGTTGAATTGACATATCTGTATTTTATAGTTTTTGAGATGAATATTCAAGATTTGATATTTGAGATAATCCAATGAACATAATTAAAAATTACATGATTTTTCTTCAAAATTTTTAAACTGAGTGGTGGTCAATTGCACATATGCATGGAAGCCTGGATGAATCTGTGTCTGTTATACTGTTGAAAATATTCAGAGTTAATATATATCTGATGATCATAATGTAAGGGTCCAGTCAAAATCTTGAGCATGCATGTATTCACAAACGTATATACAGTGTGCTGGGGGGAAGCGGGTGAAACCCTATGTACACTTTTTTATGATGTATAAAAAAATGTTGAATTTTTTTCATTGATGATTTTTCAAAAGTAGGCTTTTTTGGCACTTCAAATGATCCCTTGTTCCCTTTAAAACAACTGTGCAGATTGAGATAAATCTGTAAAATATAAATTAACTGTCAAGTCATCATAGACAATGGGTCTGTGATAATTTGGATGCTCATAGCCTCTTTCATTTTTTCATAGACCCACATAGGTGAGTGCCCAAAGGGCGCTAAGCCTTTTTATAAGGGTCTGGTGGGTGAATGCCAAATCTTGCATTCTTAGAAAAATTGCATGTCTCTATTTGAATAATTAAATAGTGGAAAATGCAGGAAAACGTTCAACATGATGGTCATCAACAAGGTTCAGAGAACCTCTGTGATAATTTTTAAGTCTTGGCTAATGGCAGTCTTTTCCTGTTATTTCACATTGAACAGTTTTGACTGTTCAGCCTTTTCTTGTTTTGTTAGCTAATATGTTCATTTATTTTACCTTGTGTAAAGTCGGGCAGTTTATTTGACAATAATATTTGAAATTTCTATTACAAATGTACCTGAAAAGAAGAAAATGTGAAAAATAACCGAGCATTGTCTCATTGAAAATAATATGACTCGGCCACTGCCAAGAAGCAGATGTGCCAGTTTACAAATACACGTATTAAATTGATTTCGCTGTATCATTAGAGGCATATACATGTTAGCAGCAGTCTGACCGGTTTTATCCGTGAACAGACTCTTCAGAGACTGAAGTGTAACGGACACAAACACCGGTATTTAAACCACAGGGTAACTTTGGCCATAGTAACCTATTTTTACATTGTGGTTTCACACACTTTTATATGTGTGTAATGTTGGCTCATAGTTGGATGCATCAACCAGTGGGCCAGACAGTATGTGTGATCTGTAAAAACATCACGTGACCTGCGTATGACGTAGTAACTGCAGGGGAAGCTCATTTTTCCCTGTTCACTCTCCATGGCAGGGATGCCTCGCAGAAAGGAAATGCCAACATGATTCATGGACAAGTGAATGCAGATTATTTATGCAAATGCCAATTAGTTATATACTAATTGATGTAATGTTTTGTGTGGACAACCCCAATAAAAAGTGTGGTCCGTATACATACAGATTTGATTAACCTGTAGAATATTTGTCAAACCGTGTCTAAAGAAAGTAAGCATGAGAACTGAAAAATGTCTCATTAAGAGTTAAATTCAAAATCAAAGGCGAATTTTAATGCAAATTCATTTTTTAATTTCGCATAATAACTCTTACACAAAAGGCAGAAATTACGCATGATAGCATTTAATACTTTACATCATAATTTTCAGTGAATTTCATATTTGTAACATGTACAATGTGCAGCCTGATTTCACACCTAACCAGTCTTCTTACTTGCACATGGTTGGTACTGGCAATTGTATGCATTGCTTTTTCCTAGAGTTCAAAGAAGAAATCCTTATGAAAGTACCATCCGTCATGTGTAAGTTGGGTGTAGCTTGTTTCTAAGAGATACCACATTGGTAATAAAACATCATTTTGTCATATGTGCTGGTCATATTTGTGACAAATATTACTGGTATCTTTGCAAAATGATATTTTATAGTGCAAGTGATTCCCTTCAAAGCATGATGTTGACTCATTGAAAGCCACATTAATTTTTATTGACATGCATTCTCTGCCAAATTAGTTTTCTTTGGACACATTTTTTGTTGTTGTTTGGCACGTCCAGGAAAACAGTATATTGAAAGAGCCTACAACTTGGGCTTATATGATTGACAAAAATGACACAGAATTTTATAGTCATGTCTTACTGTCACATAAAAATATTTAATTTAATTAAACTGAGGGCTTTAGCACTTTTATGGTTGAAAATTGGCAAAACAATGTAGTAACAGCTGTAAAATTGCAGTTGTCTGTGGCCTGCATAGAGCTTGATCACTACCGGTAAACACCCAATGTGTGGTAACATAGGGCAGTTTAGCACTTTATTTGTATCAGTAGAATGCTTTCCCGTTGGTTAAATTTGAATGCAATGTGGTTTATTTATGTCAACCATCACTATTAAAGACACAATACAACACCATAGGTCACTTATGCTGGTTTTCACGCATTTAGGTGCTTTGCTAGACCCCCCACTTGAAAATTTCCATGGATCCAGAACCATACCATGCTGCTACATTGATCCCCCAGGCACTGTGGCATGGCACAGCACTCCTGGTGGTGGCAATGCAGACTAGCGAGTATGCGCAATTCAGTTTCCTACTCTGGCATCCATCACGGTGGACATGTGTTTGGAAGCTCCCCTTTTTGTGCCTTTTTAGGCATCTTGCCTTCTTCATTTCTTGTGCATTGTGCTTCAGCTCCAGCACCAACCCCTCCTCAGGCTATGGGTCTCCCTGCCATGGCAGCCACCCTGCCTGATCAGGAGGCAGCGACAGAGATTGCCCCTCCAGTTTTGGCAGGGCCTAGGCCCATTTGCCTCGTGCATTCTGGCCAGCCGGTGTCACCCCACCCCCCCACCCCCCCCCCACACTGGCCAGCTTCTTTCAGGCGTCTTGCCCTGAGAGATGCTCAAAGTGTGGGAGGAGTTACGGGCGTAGTATGGCTCTGTGCCCGAGACTAAGGCGGCATTGGCATCTGAGTTCATAATTCTGACGCAGCCCCAGATGGTTGCACAGGTGAGGATTGAGGGGTGCCTTGAGTATCTTCTCCTTAGAGATGATGATCTGGGGGATGGTCCCACCACCGAGGAAATCCTCAAACTCAGCTGCTCAGATTTCATCAGTGAGGATTCTGAAGTGGAAGAGGATAGGCATCTCTTTTCCCAGTTGACTGGGGAACGGAAGGCAGCCGAGTCTTGTCTCAGCCCAGGGCTGTGCCCATGTTGGCAGAAGTAGTGGAGACAGCCCCCAAGCTGGAGGTGCCTTTTTCCACCTTTGTTGGAGGGAAGTTTGCCGAATTTTCATCAGAGCAGGCGCTTTCAGGCGACGCACAGGATGGAGAAGGCCCAGCCTTGGGACATCTGCTGGCCAAGCCTTAGTCCAGTCTGGAGTTGTATCAAGCTAGCAAGTCCATGTTCAACTTCCCTCCGGTGATGGTCAGTGCTGCTTTGAGGAATGGCGACTTCAAAGAAGCGAAGTTGGTCTCCCTGCCCCTCTCAAGCCTTTTGTGCTTTGAGTATGACGTGCTGGTGATGACCATAATCAGCTCCTTTCCTGGACTGTTCCAGGTGTTCGACTCCTTGAGGAGGCATGTAAGGACATAGCAATACCAGCAGCCACCAAGCAATTGGTGGAGACTCTGCTGGCCCTCGAGCAGTCTCGAGGCTGCACTGTGGGCCACATCCTCAGCATAGCTATCACACAAAGTTGGTGTGCTGTAATGTGCTCCTCTCTGCGGCTTCCCTGCCGACAGCTATAAGCAAATATGCTTATCAGGTGCGTCTGGATGCTGGGGATCTGGGGCTGTTCAGCCAGGGAATTGCCCCATCTTGGAGAGGTCGGACAATATGGCCAAGGAGAAGTGGCAGAGATCTCTTGATGAGGCGTTACTACAGAATGCAAAGTTGGCCAAGGGGCCAGGGATTTTCCTTCAGCAATTCACAGCGGGGCATGGCCAGCAGCAACAGTAGAAGCTGCAGAGGTTGAGGAAGAAGCTGGCCAAGAAGAGCGGCCAGCTTTCGAAACTGGGCTCTTCTGGTCACAAGGGCAGCCAGAAGTCGACACTGCACCCCTTGGGTCATTTGCCAATCGTCCAATGCCTCTGCAGGCCCACCGGTCAGCAATCCCTTGCCACCTTCCTGGCAAGGATGGGTGGGCGGCTGACTAGAGTCGTCTGCTGACCAGTGGGATTGCATCTCTGAGGATGCTTTTGTGAGAAACATGGTCCATTACAGCTCCTCATTGGAGTTTGCCATCCGCAACTCTTTTCCCCATTCAAGAGTCTCCTCTTGAACAAAGCCATGCAAAAACTTTTGGACAAACAAGCCATAATGCCAGTGTTGGACTCTTAGGTCCCTCTAGGGAGGCTTCATCGTCGGCTGAGCTGAGCTTCTGAGATCGCTGGGATCAAATAAGGCATCTGTCATCCCAGTGAATTGGAACTCAGCTAACAATCAGCTGATTTTGAGTTGGTGGTCTGGCCGCGTGAATGTGATGCCGGGGCAGTTCCCTTCAGTGGTGAGGTGACGATGCTCACCAATGCCTTCCTTCAGGGCTGGGGAGCTCATCTGGACTCTGTGACAGCCTCAGGCAAATGGCCTCCACAGTGGAGTTGGTTTGCTATCAATTGGCTAGAACTGGAAGTGACCCTTGTCTAGTTTGAGTCACAGCTGGAGAACAACCACACAGCAGTGGCGTATATCAACAAAAAGGGAGGTGCCAGGTTGAAAAGGTTCTCTCGGGCCAAGTTGATCATTCTCTGCTGCCTTTAGCTCTTGCCATGGGTGCTAGGCGTGGGGAGATAGGTGCCTTCGATAGATCTCTCATCAGGTGGTCTGCTAATGGGAAGGATGTCTATCTAAGGCCTCGTGTGGGATTTGTGTCTAAGACACAGGTGGCGCATGACACCCTGAAGCGCCTTGATGGGTTTTTGGGTCATCACTCTCAGTGACAATGTCCAGGTTCATGCCAGATCGGGCTCTTTGTCCCATTAGAGTGCTCTGGTGCTACATGAGTAGGACTGATTCTCATAGAACTGGGTGGAAATCTTTGTTTCTTCCTCGTAGGTGGATGGAGTCTGGGACTGTGTCACCTAACACCATCTCTAGATGGATAAGGAAAATGATTTCTTTGGACTACCAGGTGGCCGGGAATGATTAGGAGCTGGCACGTCTTCATTCCGTCCGACTTCATGAGACCAGGGCATTCTCAGCCTCCTGGGGCGCATTACGGAACACATCCGTACAGTATATTATGGCGGCCTGTAGATGGCGCTCCCATAATGCCTTCACATCCTTCTACCTAAAAGACCTGGTAGAAGTGGAGCTACGGCTGTTGGCATTGAACTATATCAAATGTAAAACTATTAGTAAGAAATGTTACTCACCATAGGTCACTAGAAGTCCCACCTAACCATACCCGCTGTTCGCTCCCTCCTCTCTTGTGTAGGAAACTGAATTGCACTTGCTCACTAGTCCTCATTGCCACCACAAGGAGTGCTGTGCCCCACCACAGTGACTGGGGGATCAATGTAACAGCATGTTTTGGCACTGGATCCATCAAAATTTTCAAGTGGGGGCTCTGGTAAAGACCTAAGGAAGTGGGTGGAAACCAACAGAAGTGACGTATGGTGAGTACTGTTTCTTAATAATAGTTTTATGATGAAAAACTTTTCAAAGGTTCGTGATATTATACAGATGATCCTTTCTATTCACTGACGGTAATGTACAACTGTATTCATATCACCATATGACCTATTTAAATAAATCACTCTGAAGATTGGTCAGGTGGACCAATAGAAGCATGGAGATTGCCCAGATCCGTACTTCCTCCTAGGACTTCTGCCAAGGTCTCAGCAACATGCCATAGATGAAAGCATGGATGTGGGGCACGATAAAAGTGACAAATCTGGTTCTTTTGATGCTGTTAAAGTTTTAAAATCTTAGATATTTTCGTAGGATCAGGACTCAAAACATTCCTCAGAAGCTTTTTATGTTATGATTGCTGAACATATGGAAGGATAGTCACTGTACACTTAGTACCAATGAAGACAAAGTCTTGTGCTGGACTCCATTTGCACAGCAGAAGGGTTTTTGCCAGGGACATGCTGTACAGAGTAGCATGTCCCTGGCCAAACATATCGGTTTTGTCTTACAATTAATTCAACTGCTAATTGTAAATAACTTGTAGTCCCTGTGTGGTCTATGGTTTAACTGTGGGCAGCTGAATTGTAATCCTACACAGTGTAGTCTTCCTTCACATTTGATGTAGACAAGTGTGAACTTTGAAATGTCAGTTCAAATGAACTGGAAACTTGAGGGACTTTATCTCTTTTTCATAGACGTTTTTTCACAGCCAACAGGTCAACATAGATTTAATTCAGTGCAGACTGGCAGATTTAAACATAGCCTCCGGCTATCAGTCCACCATTAATTTCACACACTGCATTGGTCAATAACCAGAGGAAGTTGAAATGCCAAATTAGCATAATCTTAAGTGGTTTAACATTTGTTCAGTGTTAATTAGATGTGCATTGGTCAGTGACATGTAAGTACAGGTTGGAATGGTGTCAGTATCTGTTACAGGTTTGCAAGAAATTACAATTGTAATATTTGCAATGGTGCTGACTGGCATAATTTGCAACAACTTTTCGTTCATTTTTCTGTATTTTGGAATGGTCACTAGCATATGCAGGTTTAAAATTTCAAATCCACGAGATAGATAGATAGATAGATAGATAGATAGATAGATAGATAGATAGATAGATAGATAGATAGATAGATAGATAGATAGATAGATAGATAGATAGATAGATAGAGAGAGAGAGAGAGAGAGAGAGAGAGAGAGAGAGAGAGAGAGACTCTTGCAACACAGAATGTCTGTGTCATATCAAGGAAGGATTTTTTTCGGCACATGTCCTTTCATGCATATAGAACATGCTTATACTTGTATATTCCTGGCCCTTTAATCAGCGTCTGTACCTGACTGCAGGCACAATGTCAGTGCATCTTTGTAAACAGATCCCAGTCTGTCATAGAAGATATTGCCGACAGGAGATACGGCAACAAAGGTAGATGTTTTGTGTGCTGACAGGCTACATGATTGGACAGGGATGATCCAAGCTAGTTAGGAGTGGTTTCAATGTCACAGTCTCCCACATACTGCTGTAATTGGCAGACTCTTGTGGATCATAGACACGGTCAGCAGTTGCTTATGATATTGCTTTTTGTGCTTGTAGGGCAATATGCAGCCACACCCAATGTCATCTTTCCAAGGTGGTGGAGGACCCTGCTACCCAGGTCAAGGTCAAGGACCCTCCCCGATGTTCCAGCAACAGACAAATGCATCACCATATGGAAATATAGGCAACCCCTACATGCAGCAGCAACACGGGCAGCCCAGTGGACACCCACAGCATATGGCCCAGCAACAGCAGCCGCCACAGGTACAAATGCCAGGACAATACCATGAACATGGCTATGGACCTCATGGTGGACCCCACGGAGGACCCCACAGTGGTGGACCTCCCATGCCATATTCCACATATAGTGGTAACCAGTGTATGGATACACCCAGCACTCAGGCCGGACAAATGGGAAATAGTGGCATGTATGGAGGGGCCATGAGTGGTGGCGGTGGGCCACCCATACATATGTACATGCACCAGAGGAATAATCAGCCACAAAACCCTCAGCAGGTGGCAGATAATATCCTGCACATGGCGTCATCAGCGTACAAGGGTGCAGGTGGTCACCCAGCCCATATGAACCCCATGATGAATAAGTACCCAGGAATGGGGCATAATCAGTCACCGAACATGATGCAGCATAGCCCGAATATGATGCAGAACAGTCCAAATATGATGCAGCATAGTCCAAACATGATGCAGAACAGCCCGAAAGGAGTCATGATGTGGCAGGGTAATCGTTTTGTTTACCCAAACGCGATGGCACCTCAAAGCCGAACGTCTCCAATAAGCCCAATGCAGGTGAGGAGTCCAGCTTCAGTCCATAGCAACCACAGCATGCCCAGTACTAGTCCAGGACCCGTTCGAAGTCCGGCAATGGTCACTGAGCGCTCACCTGCTGCGTCCAACCCCTCACCAGGTATGATTGGCATGAGATCACCCACAGGATTACAGCAGATCCGGTCACCAGGGAATCAAAGCCAACCCATGAGATCTCCTGTGCATAATATGCAACCATCACCATCCCCATATGGGCCACCTGGCGGTCACCAATCGCCTGCCGTTGTTGCTGCACAAGCAGCAACGACGATGCAGTCACCAAATCATCCGGGTGCTGGTCACTTCTCTCCCCATAATCCTTCAATGAGTTCTTCCTCAGGACATTCTAGCCCTTCCAGTCTGTCTTCTTGTTCACAGTCTCAGCAAGCAATGAATCGCCCTCAGAGCTTGTCAACCTACCACGATTTGGATGCCAATAGTACTTCTACCTCAGGAAGCTTGTGTAATAATCTAGCTTCTGGCCACAATGCTCAAAGTTCGGGTCAGTCCTCGTCAAACCCCTTGCAATCATTGCAAAAGCTTGTGATGTTACCAGAGAGTCAGGTGGTGGACCCTAAAAGTGTTGTGAATGACGCTTGTTTACCCAGTGCAACCGGAGAGCAGCCAAAAAACTTTGATGGCCTGGACTCCGCCGTCAAGACGGAGTCCGGGGTGCCAGTTAATGAAGATAATAGCCAACAACAATGCACTGATGGAAAACACTGTGGTAGTGATGTGGAAAGCCAGGAAACATCCTTTGAGAAAGGTGCTGAATTGTACGATACTGACAAATCTGTGAAAAAGGAGGAAGAAGTGAATGATGTGGAGGTAAAATCAGAGTCTAACTTATCGGAAAACTGTGAATCTAATGAAATGGATACCAGTTGTACAAATGACAATCATGACAGTGATGATGAAAGAAGGACTAAATCAGAAGTGTCTGTTAATGATAACAAAAATTTACCTACTGAACCCTCTGTGATGAATGTTAACCATGTTACAGAGGTTACCTTGGAAAACCCCGCAGTCAAACTTGAGAAAAAAGAACTTGTTTTTCCAGGCAAAAATGGAAACAATAATTCAACCAGTAAAACTAATGTGAAAAGTGAGATTTCAAATGGACCTTTAGAATCTGAAGGAAAAGTTTTGGAAAAGAAAAGTCGTAGTGACAGTATAACCAAAAGTAGTATTGAAAATGACACCAACCATGTCGAGACAAAAGTCACATCACCTGTTACGAGAAAAAAACGATTAAAGTCTGAAAAGAAACAGTTAGCAGATGAATCTAGTAAAAATAATGGTATAAAGTTAGAAAACAACTGTTCCCCAGAGAAAGAAATAAACAAAAAGGTAGATATTTCTGTGGAAAGTGACTCAAAGAAAAAATTAGCAAACACTAGGAAGAAAGTTAATAAAAATCCTGCCATAGAAAATGGGGAGGTGGACATTGAGGACAGCTTAACATGTACTAAGGTGGAAAATGCTGATATTACTGTAAGTCAATCAGAGACTGGAGATATCTGGAAATTAGAAGAAATGAATGTTAAAGTGGACAAAGTGAAATCAGACTCTGACAGGGGTACAGATAAAGATAAAATTGAACAGAATGCAAGTCCCAATACGAAGACAAGCGATGAAACTAAAAATTCCCCAAAGAGGAGTGATAATATTAGAACTAGAACACAGAGCACAGGGGATGGTGGTGGGAATGGGAAGGTAGAGGAAGAAAAAGCAACTAGGAATCTAAGGGGAGCATCCCCCAGAAGAAATAAACAGGAGAAGAGCAATGGTACACTCAGTCAAAAAGGATCAACGGAAGTGGACAATAATGGATTTTCACCAACAAAGAATGTTGGTGGCACGACTGTTTCTAAGTCTAATGCAGGAAAATCTAGTAATTCAACAACTATACCATCCCCAAATAAAATAAATTCCAGTAGCAAATCACCTATTAAAATAGAAGGTAAGATGGAGTCTGAACATAAGAATCCCCACTCACCTGTAAGTGAAGAAATTAAAGTTGTAGCTGGTAAGGTTGAAAGAAAGATTTCCAGCTCACCAGTCAATGATGAAAAAGGAAAGAAAGTTGTAGCAACTAAGCCTGCTATTATAGCAGCTGATAGCAAAAAGGACAAACCCAGTAAAGGAAGCATCCCTCCACCAAATAAAGATCCTCGTGAACAGGATGTCCCTGTTCCTCCAGTGAAGCGTCGTAGAAAAGATAAAAGTCCAGAGAAAAGTGTAGCTAAGGTTTCATCACAAGCTGCCAAGGACAGTTGCATCTTGGATGATGCCCCCAAAGTGAATGGACCTATTTTACCCCCACATGACTCCAAGGACAAAGAAAGTGACGAGAAAGAGGTGAACATTTCGGAAGGTAAATGTACAGAAACACTTGATAAATCCAGCAAGAAATCCACTGTCAATAAACAGCAACAAAAGAAAGAGAACAAAGAGAAAGATGGTGAAAATGCTGAAAAACCCCAAACTCCATCCCAAGGACGGCCTGTTAGAAAGAGAAAAACACCATTTTCCCATCGAAGTGACAGGCAGAGTGATGAGGTTGTGACAGTTATTGAAGTTGAGGAGAGCAAGTCAGATTTTGTTGTGCCAAAGCCAAAGAAAAGGAAGTATACACCAAGGAAAAATGGCCCTAAAGCAGCAAAGATTATCTTGGAGCCAGTAGAGAAAATTAAAGAAGTGGACATCAAAACAGATAAAAAGACTAGTACCACGGGAAGCAAGCCTGAACCTGTGGCTGACTGTAAAGACAATAAGAAAGTCGGCCAGTCAGCTGAGGCTGGCACAGACAAGACTACTCCGGGCTTGAGCAAAGATTCCAAAGAACTGACCCCTGTTTTAGATAGAGTGGATGCAAGTGGACATGAAGGATCAACCAAGAATGATAAACATGAGTCCTGTAGGACTCCCAAGAAAACCATCCAGGCAGCGGATACCGCAAAAACTGAAACGCCAGAATCAGAGTGCAAAAGTAAATGTGAAAGTACTCCTGTGAGTGCGGAAACTTCCGTTGTCAAAGGTGAGGAAAAGCAGAGTGCAGGTGAAGGGCAACCTGCTGCACCAAGTGATCCGACAATGCAAACTCCACCCAAACGTAAGAGAGGGCGTCCTGTCGGGAGTAAAACAAAGTTCAGGAGAGCAAAGGGACGGAAAAATAATGATGTGTATGACTTTAAGGATATGGAAGATAATGAGGTTAAAATGTTAAAACTGAATAAAACAATGGACTCTGTGGGTGGGAATATCAAAAAGATGACGCCCAAGAAATCATGTCGGGGCCCAGTGATCAGGATCCAGGGGCCTTTGCAAAACCCTACATCATGTACAGTGGTCAATGCCCCAGAAGGGGACTCTGAGAAGACAAGTAAGAAACATAAGAATAAATCTACCCCAGATGCAAGGGGTGTGCATGGGGAAAAACATTCCTCTGTGCCCTCCATAGCATCACTGCCTATGAATAACGATATCCCATGGACTTGTGCATTGTGTGGGAAAGGTAGTAATTACAAAATGATGGGTGACCTCTTTGGCCCTTACTTTCCAGAGGGTTTCAACCCGTCTGCTTCGGCATCTTCAACATCCACATCTAAGGGGGACTCTGAGGAGAAAAAGAAGCGAAAAAGGAAATCAGGGGAATCCTTTGATGGTCAAACAAAAGACTTGAAACGTAGGAAATCCAAGGACTCAGTAGATGGCTCGGCCAAGGATTTACAAGAGCCTCTACCTGAGGAAATATGGGTGCATGAAGACTGTATAGTGTGGTCACATGGAGTATACATTGTGGGGAACAAACTGCATGGGTTGGAAGAGGCTGTTACAGTGGCAAAACAGACAGTAAGTATATCTTGATTAATGGTGCCTTGTAGAGTTTGATGCACATGAAGTGGAGACAAAAACAATCCAAAGGAATTGCAGAGACAGTGGTGTAACAAAATCCGATACTTGGTGACGGGATTAAGTATGAACCAGAACTATCTCTGCCAGCAAGTTGTTTTTTGTCTGTAACAGGCTGACTGCTGAAGCTAAATCATGAGTGCAGAATGTCTATTTCATGGACAGCCGAGTGGGGACCAGTCAGATATGTTTCCGATCTCATGTTCAGCTCATATTAATTAACATTCTTTATAAAGGGTACAGAGAGCACTGCAAAATATTGAACAAAAGTGCAGTATTTTTTCCCAACACTGTTCTACCCATATAAAAAAAAGATATAGTTATAATTTATATACACGCACACACACACACACACACACACACAAGTGGATTGTAAACCTAAAAAAGGTTCCAAATAAATTCCTCATATCAACTATAGAGGCATAGTTTACATTATATGGGGGGTGGGGGGTGGGAGGTGGAGGGGGAGCAGCTGCCAGTAGTGATTAGAAACTGATACCAAATTGACCCGTCTAAAGGACATGGATAACTGAAGAAGCTTCTGGACACACTGATAATATATAAATATATATATAGACACACACACATTTTATATGTGTGTGTATACATGTGTGTAAATTAGTAGTTATTCACTGCTTTAAAATAGACAAAGACGGCTGTGTTACCCGAGGTAATAGCCGATTTTATCCTATTTTTGATCAATCAATATAATTCATGTAATATGTATAACACTGTACTGTTCCAACTGGTCTGGCACTATGCAGTTCACTGGCTGCAAAGCAAATACATGGACAGAGACATCTAGCAGCTGTTTGACAACTAAATTCTGTCGGGGTGTACAGTATGGTCTAGAAAGAATCAGGCTGTGTACCCTTGCCAGGTACATTCTGCACACTATGTTCCTCTGGTTGCTGTTGTGAAGTGGATGTACTGTAAATTGCTTTAGTTTTGCTGTACTCTTTATTTTCACTTATTTCGCAGATGCCACAAAACCGTGAATATGAAAACACAGTGAAATGGTATTTTAACATTGTTTGAATAGGAATTATGAAAAAAACAGTGAATTTAAAACTACTGTTAAATGTCAAAAATACAAAAAAACGTGAAAATTTATACACGCAAAATTGAAGCAATCTACATTATTGGGAAAAAACATATTACATTGTATGTAACACTAGGATTAACATACCAGAAGCAAAAAAAAATTACCAAAAGTGGGATGAACATGCGTGTATGTGTGTATGTGTGTATGTGTGTGTGTATGTATGTATGTATGTATGTATGTATGTATGTATGTATGTATGTATGTATGTATGTATGTATGTAATGTAGTAGTTATGGCATGGTTGATCATATATCAGCCTGTCTATGAGCCAGAGGGACCATTTATCAGCCTCACGACTCTTGGGCCAATATATGATCAACCATGTGATCATTGGTATATAACCAATTCAAATGAAATAAGGAATATAACCGCAATGACTTGAAACTATTAACTTGATTGATGAGACAGACAAATGTGCACAATGTATGTGATTATGTCACGTAGACAGTAGTACTACAGAGGCCTACATGCCCATGTAATGCCATTACAAGAAAAACACATCACTGAGGATGTCAATTTGGCACATCCTCTGCTACAGTAGAATGTTACATTCGTCTGTCCACCAGCTAACATAATGTTATCAGAAACGTCATCATCTATCAGCCTGCTTTTTCCTCTGTGCCCATGAAACCATCTATCTGCTTTCATCTGTAGACCTCATTGACTTGATATCATGAGCGTAGTTTTAATTGTATGCAGGTATTTTCACATAAGATGTGCTTCCAGAAAACTTTGACTTCTCTCAAAAATTGTTCTGAATATAACACACAGTACTCTTAAATAGTCAAATATTAATGATGCTAGAGTATCATGAATTCAGGCTTGTTCCACCAGTCTATTACAGATCAACAGTGTCTCAAGCCTGGTGGTCCTTCTGTCCACCAGCTTCTACTCAGAGACTTAATTGTCAATTATTTGCTGCTGGTGGTGGTATGGGCTCAGGTGCATGGGTTATCATTCACCTTGGAAAGGTTAAAGAAGTTAAGCCCCGTTCACACTGCCAAAATTTACCACATTTTATTGGTAAGACTTGCGAAAATAGCATTCAGACTAGCTTAAATTCTTCCGTAATCTGTTAACCACGTGGAAGCCACTTCCAAAATCAAAACCTGCTGCTGCTGGTGGTATTTTTGCAGATGTTAACCGGTAGTGTCTGCTTGGACAAGTTCTGTTGTGTGTGAGAACGCAAAATGCACATATTTGCTAAATATCGAACATGTACAAGCCTGCCAATTTGGTAGGTGAATCCAAAAGTTAAACCTTACAGTTTGAACAATCCATCTGCATTTTTAGTAGTCCCACTTTTGAGTGACCACCCCTAGTGCAGACCAAAAAGCGGTCATATAATGCAGGTGGTCGCTCATTGGAATTGATACTGATTGATAAAATCAAATTAAATACTTGTTATGAACAAGGAAATTTTCTGTAGAAAGACATCCTTTGTTGTTTGCACGCAATAAATTTGACAAGATCCATGTAAAGTACATAGGTGAGTTGCATGCTAGTATTTTGTTGGCCGACTTGAGGGGTGGATCGTAGGCGTAGTGGCCTGATATAGCTCAAGTTTGTGTAAAACGGTTGTAAATTCTGTTCATTTTGCCAGGTTACATTTAAGAGGTGGTCGTTCATAAGGGGCAAAGTATTATAGAAAATCACATTTGATCATTCAAACTAGGTGGTCGCTCATAGGAGGGGTCGTTCAGGACAGGGACCACTATATTTTGGAGGTCAGGTAAACAGTCTGAACACACATTTCAGATGTCTTTAAGATGTGCAAAAATGTGAAAGTTGATTCCAAAAATAAAACTAAAGTTGTGTGAACGCAGCATAAGTTGGTTTCACGATCGCTTACAAGTGATGCATTGTTGGAGACAGTCAATCATAACCACTCACTCATGTTTAAAATTGTTTAAGTTGTGAAGACACAGTATGATGGCCCCCTTTTTGGTCACCCCCCCCCCCAAAATGAAATAAAATAAATAAAATTAAAAAGGGGATTTAGAGGTGGGGAAATGATTCTGAAAATTTGGAATGCGTAGTTAATATCAAAATGGTTTCTGTAAAAGAACCTGTAAAAGTGAATTACCAGTAAGTACATGTAATGATGACAGGTTAGAAAGAGTGTCTAGTTGTGCAGATAACTGTGTCCCTGGGCAGGATGTGTGAGTAGCAGTAAGTGATGGTAATAGTTGTGACAATAAAAGGCCTGCCATTCACATACACAAAGCATTGATGGGATAGAGACTGAGTCATAAAGTCTGTCAGATGAGGGAAGGGTTGTTTAATACCTGTCTAATAATGCCGTATTGTCAGCATGTAGATGAAACCAAACATTGAAATAACAAGGCTCAGAGTTATCAGTTATTGTGTGGGAGTCTACCCACAGTATGACTCTGTTGAGAAGTATTTATCTGAATTACAATCGCTGTGCACCGAGATGTTGGGGGAGGGGCTGCTTGTCTCACAATTTTTATTTGTGGCTCTCCACTTTTTATTTTAGACGAGACAAACAGTTTCTTTGGTTTATTGTGGAAGTAACTCCATTATATATGAATATAACCTGCATAACAAACAGTGGTTGTCACACTGAAAAGCTTCCAAGATGTGATGCCACACTGTCACAATAAACTTGCCCCAGCTTGGGGCAGGTTGTCACAAAGCCTAAAGCATGCTGCCGTGACAGGTGACATGCTTGAATGGAATATGTACAAAAACGCTTCAGTTTCAAGTACATGTATGTAGTCTGTTGGTGTGAGTAATGTAAATTATATCAAAAAGTTGCCTTGGTTTTCCTGTCAGTTACTGCATCTGATACATGTATTAGTACAAAACAAAGGCTAACTCTATGTATTCACCTGGTGATAGGTCTCAGGCAGCATATTATACCCATAATCAGTCGCTGACATTTGTGGCTCAGGTACAGTCTCAGGTCTGGTATTTTATAGCCTTAAGTTATGAAGCCTTCAGTCAATCAAATGAATAAGGTAAAAGACCTTAACCCTTTCCCCCTTGAATTAAGACTGAGTCAACAGCTTTCCTTGGCATGGGCTGGGAACTAACCCATGCCAAGGAAAGCTGTTGACCTGGGGCATGTGATCTTGATAAGTCTCATGTACATTTCTCAGTCAAAATTGTTTTTCATAACTGTCGAAATTAGTTGAAAACACTGAAGCAGACGACATTTGACCACCAGCCGGTTTTGGCCGGTTTACGGGGGAAAGGGTTAAACTACAGACTGGTTGTTCCATAAATTCCAACAAATGTGCCTGGTACTCAGAGCAGGAGTGTCTGTGCAAGAACCAGGCCAGTAAGTGACCTGTCAGACTGTCTTACCACAATATATGTGTGCTGTAGATTCTCTTTGTGTTCCTGTATTTTTATTTTTGCTTTGTTCACACAAAACTGTGAAGATAAAACTCAATGAAATTGTAATTAAATATTGATATTATAGAAACTATTTCCAAAATAGTGAAATTTAAACTTCAGTTAAATGCTTGAAATGCAAGAGCCATGAAAATTTGTAGACATGAAAATAAGTACATGTATTGTTACAGTAGTTGTAAAACACGTAGTAGCAAGTGAGGGAGGGTCAGCTTTGGTGACACCCAGTCGGTTTACGGGTAAAGGATCAATTGTATATGAAAATGGAGGGGAAAAAAAGGGGGGCGGGGGAGATACCTGTGACCAGGTTGGCTGAGACAACAGGTCATAAATAAAAAATCTGCCTCAATCAAATTTTACACATACATTTTCTTGGCTAATAAAGCCTTAAATTTTCAAAATTGTTGCAAATGTAGTAATAGTGATTAACTAAGATATAGGTTGAGACATAGACAGTGAATGGATTGGTTAGGAAGTGTGGAGGGATCAGATACTGTAGCTCAGCTGACTTGTTTGTCAGCTGAGCTTATAGGGAGGTCCATCATTTGCCCATCTGTCCATCCACCCACTTTTGAAATTTACAACTTCTAAAAAACCATCAGCCAGATCCACTTCAAAAGTGATGGGGTGGTACCTTAGGTAGGTCTCTAGCAAATTTGTTCAAATAGTGATGCTCCATTGATTTTTGTATTTTTTATGATTTCTTTTTTTTGGTTTTGTTTACTTTTCTTAAAATCTTGAAAGATATTCACTGAAACCACTCAGCCTATTGCTTTAACCTATAGCAGGTCTAGAAATACATGTATTCAAAGTTTAGATTTTTAAAGGGCCCTAATTTGCATAATTTTCAAAACTGCCACCTCTCTTCATAAAAAGGCAAGAATTTACATGTGGAAGTATAATCATGCCAAGTGTGGAGTTTCTGCATCTAGTCCTCAAATAAAATTGGACAAATTTACTGGTTAAGGAAGGAAGGAAGGAGGAATGAAGGAAGAAAGAAAGAAAAAGAAAAGCAGGATGTCTGTTGGCACACAGACATAAATATCTTTTCCTATCTGTGAATAGGAATCTTGGCATTTAAAAGTGGTTTAACCAATTTTGACAAACTCCATGTGCCCGGAATTGATATAATGATTCATAGTCTTTGTGAAATGACATTTCATGAAAGAACCAGCATGCCTGTGGTTTCAGAGACCAGAAGAATGGTCTGTGTTAACAGATTTCCTCAGCATGCTTTTGGCACAATGTACCTAGAGCATGCCAGGAAAGCTGTTGACTCCCTCCAAACTTGGCTCCAGAGGGTTGACAGGTCTGCTTTAGTTTACAGTGTGTTACATAAATCAGGTTTGCCTTGTGCCCACTTAACCCTTTCCCCCGTAAACCGGCCAAAACCGGCTGGTGGTCAAATGTTGTTTGCTTCAGTGTTTTCAACTAATTTCAACAGTGATGAAAAACAATTTTGACTGAGAATTGGAGATGAGCCCTATGAGGATCACACACCCCAGGTCAACAGCTTTCCTTGGCATGGGTTGGGCACTTAATGCCCAACCTATGCCAAGGAAAGCTGTTGACTCGGTTTTAATTTAAGGGGGAAAGGGTTAAAAATGATTGAAAAACAATCTTTGTGATCAAAACATTGTGGAGTTGGTCGTAGGCAGAATGGAGGCTAAGATGGGGGCGGAAGAGAAGACAGGTGGAGAGTAATCTCTTTCAGTGCAAGTTATTTAGATCATTGTCGGGGCAGCATGGAATTGTATGGGTTGGATATGTTGTGTACTTATAGTTTTTTTACAGTAGTTTGGTTGAGTGAGCTCTTTGAGGTCTTTCCACGAGACAGACTTGTCCTGGATCTGAACTGCTGATGTACAATGGAGCCCTTGTTGATCATTGGAGCTGAAAACTGGAATTATACAAAGCAAATAGTTGAGTAGGCCCACTTGAAACCATCAAGATGTGAACCATGGGGACCCATTGTCCATCTCTTATCCATAGCTACCATTCAAAACAATGGTCACCATATTTAACTATTGATTTTATCAATGGCTGTGATCAGATGACCGGCAGAGTTGTTTTGAAAAGACGGCCTTCTGAAAAGACAAAACAGAATGTCTGTTTTAGCACATGGGATGCAGTCATAAACACCTTTGGCAGTTCTTGCTTGCCAGGTATTTCCTTGCTCAAATTTGGCAGTTGAAATAAGTCAACATTTCTTCCCACCTCATTTCTGAAGAATTCAAATGATCTGACCATGAGCAGTATCCAGTGGCATTCACAAGAATTTCGATCTGATACTGAATTCAGGATAAAAATTAAAATCAACATGTTCAGTGTGAAAGTACTAAATCCTCGCTGCAATGGCATATTAACAATTTTAGTGTGAACCAATCTGTTGTTACTGCTTTTGAACAAAACAAATGATTAACGGTTCAGAACTTATGGCTTAATCTTCATTTGATCCAAGATTTTGATCCAGATTTAAGGATAAAGTGTTGGATCAAACTAATATTAATTTAACAAAATGGTAATTTTTAAACACAAAGTTCCTATTGTAAGGCAAAAAAATTTTTTTTTGTTTCCCCTAACCCGACAGACCCATGTCTACCCCCCCCCCCCGCCAACAAATAAAAAAGTAAAAACACCTACCTACCAAAAATTGTGGAATTTTTAACAAAGTAAACATACCGACCCACCCAAATTGTGAGACTTAAAAAAAAAAAAAAAAAAATAGAAATTATGCCTACCTACCGACCCCAAAAATTTTTTTGGTCTGTTAGGGGAAACAAGCCCAACCAAGAACATAGATTAGTTTATTCTGGAAGTTTTGATCAAATATTAGGCCAAGGATTAAGTGTTTCAGGGTCAAAAGCGCATCAGTTGGAACTTTAGGATCAAAGTCAGGATCGGATTAAATCCTTTGTGAATATGGCCACAGGCATGCAGACCAGTGTTATGGGAGTTATGTGGTTACAGCTCATCAAATGGTCCTTAGTTCATTTTGTCAGACTTCTTGTGAGAGTTCATCATGAGCGGCATGTTTTTGATGAACAGGTGAGTTTTGTTTTTGTCCAACTTGAACATTATATGTCTGAGCCAGAATTGTCCTATCATATACGCTTAATTTTGAAATTGAACTGTTCAACATTTAGATCACAATATGCTTGAAGGCAGTTCAGATGATGATCCGTATGATTTGTGGAACATGTTATGAACATGTTATTTATGGACACACTGAGCCATTAGGCCTCACATAATATTTGCTTCAGTTCTGCTACATTCAGCAGCACTTTTTTTTTTTTTTTGCCCTGCTCTTTATGTTTGTATAAATAGACAGGGACGGGATTTTAATAATGCAAGTAACAAGATAGGAGCGCTGGTATTGGAGTGACACAGAGGACAGGAATAAAAGTGTGCCCAGCAGTGAGGAGGAAATTGCATTTCAGGCGAGGCTGCAGTGACAGTGGTTTATTGGAAAGAGCAGAGAGTCATCAATTTATAAATCTAGAAGGTACTGAGGGAGAGTGGTAAAAGGCTCATCAAAGACAGCCCAGTTGGCCTGATTCAGATTAATGTATGCTCCCCATGTGAAGCCGATACTTTGTTTATGACTGTGTTTAATGCACTGGATCAATCAGCTTACTGGGCACTTGTTGGGTAGCTGTACCCCATTCATCATGTTGGGAGAACTATAATACAGTTGTGACATACCCTAATTATAGGAGGATGTACCTGTGAAGTGTCTTTATCTGAGCCACAAGTGGCGTCCGCTCTCTCTCTCTCTCTCTCTCTCTCTCTCTCTCTCTCTCTCTCTCTCTCTCTCTCTCTCTCTCTCTCTCTCTCTCTCTCTCTCACACACACACACACTCACACACAGATATATTTGTCCAACATTTTATTTGAAGATTACTGTTGCAGAAACATCAAATTTCTACACATGTACATAAAGTCTGGCTTCTGAAGCCAGAATATCGGAACAGTGTGTGGCTCTATCAGTGAAGTTAAATTAATACAAATTAGGAGCAACAATAGCAGACTTGTACATATTTGTGATAGACCAGACATACAACAGGACATGATCCACCATCACCAGTCAATTACATGTATGTATCTATATATCACCAGTATTTGTTGTTTACACTCATGTCAGACATAACACTGTTATACTATCATGTGGTCATCATTTTGTCATCAGTCCATGCTGCAGTGTCAACAGTGATCCATAAGTGAATCAAATTTGCAATAGAAAAGTATATAGATTTAGCTACAGTTTCTCACAACATGACCAAATCTTGTTTGTTTGCTGCCACATGACATTCTGTTTTATCAAGAATTCTTTAAATTTGTTGGGCATTTCCTTTTTATCTGCAGATATTTTTCATGCCAAGAGCCTTATTTTGCTACAGTTTTTTTCTTAAGCTTTTCCAATTTCAATGTAAATATACAAGGCAACAGCTTTCCTTTGTAAGCCCAGACAGATTTGGTTTAAAAGCAGATCTTCTTTTCAATTTTTTTTTTAATTTTTAGATCTTTTCTTGTGCAGTATTGTTGGTCTAAATAATGTAAAGAAAAAAATTTAAAAAAAAAAAAAAAATGAAAACAAAAAATAAAATAAAATAATAGTGCAGCCAAATGAAGTCACTTTGTCCAGGGGTTCATACCTCTTTGCTTGTAAAAGTGGACCTAAAGTAAGGACATTATTGATGTATTCTGTGCAGTAAAGCATTTAAGTGGACAACGGCTTCCACTCATCACCAAAATATGTTACATGTATCAAAAATATTACATGTATTTATTGCACATGGAGTCATCCAATAACTGGCACAGGTGAGCCATGTAATAGCAGGCCATCCTATTTCAAGAACAGTGGTAATAGAGTTGTTAGAGAGATCGTGGCTATATATAGGAATAGGTCTAAGTGACAAAGTGCTCAGGATGTAGCTGATCTATGTCAGAAAGGAACAATCAGATCATTTGGGATGAGTATGATTGTAAGAGGCTGATCTGTGCGGTGTCAGGTGGCACCTACGCAAAGTGTCTGCTCAGTACAAAGTGCAGGATCTTTGTGCAGGAAGCAAAAAGAGAACTTGAGAACTTAGGCATGCTTGATCATCTCCTGTGAAAATTTCTTGTTTCTTGGTATGAGACCCGATTATATTTCGCTGTTTTTATTGGAGTTGTGATTTGATTGTATGTTGACTGTTTTCATGAATTCAACCACCTGTTGGCCAGTGTCATTTTTTTACATGTCCAGATTATTAAAGAACGAAAAAGTTCAACTTTCACAGTAAATCAACAAAGTGGACTTTCTTTACCATTGAGTATGCAAACAAAATCATGACAAAATGTTATTTCTTGAATATGAAGACCATATATTGAAAAGTACAGTTTCAGGTAGTGTCTGTGGTAAAATTGTCATTAGTTTTGGCTGGTTGGGAGATGGGAAATAATTGTGAAAGATGTGGTTCCTTTTGTGTCTCTAGATGCTGGGCATACAACTGCCCAAAGATTGTATGTCAGCTATCAGCTGTACATGTGAAAGCTTGTACTAAATTTGTGTGATTTAATGTGTGATTATAATTATAATAATAATAATATTGCTGTGGCTCCGCTTATGCGCCATGGTCCTGTGTGACACAGGTGGCCTAGGAAAAAGTAAAGGAAAGAAAAGAAAAATAGATGATGAAACCATCCAGGATAACATGACCTGGGTAAACAGTACTCCTGAGCACTCAACCCATACCAAGGAAAGGTGGTCACACATTCTTGAAGTCAGTCTTTATTCAAGTAATGTCAGTGGGCACACTGCGTGTTGTTCATTGAAAATTCCCAAGAAAGATGGAAGAATTGATCTCTATAACATTGTAGTCCTATGTACGTTTTATCCTGTCCCATTTTAAATGTATATACTGTACATGTATATGCTGAAATCTGGCATGACAGAACACTATGGAGCCTAACAAAAACGCTTGGATACCCAGTGTTCAGTTTTTAGAGGGTGACTGATTATGCTAGTGGTGCATTTAGTTATGGTTAAAAAAAGTCATCAATCAGTAGATGTGTTTGATTAATAATAATCTTTATTGAAACCCATATTTCTAGGGAATCTAAAGCAATACATTGAGCTAAGATAGTCGAGACCTTATGCACTATTGCGAGTCAAGTTGGATTCAAATAGTCTAGTCCACCACGAAGGATGAGATTGGTTTCCAGGTACATTTCATTAAAGAACTTAAATAACTGGCCAGGGGAAGGGGGGAAGGAGAGGGTGTTTTGGGATGCAAATATTTAATCTGCACTTATAGCATTTGTGCTGTTATTACTTGTATGGGACAGAAAATACCCCAAGAACATGCAATCTTTGTGAACCACAAACTTTGTATCATCCGAAAAAAAAGGAACCACGGTTTATACAGGATCTTATTTAAGCAGTTGTTATGTGTTTAATTGTACTACAGATAGCATTATGACATGTAACAGTCAAATCAGCATGTTTGTCTGTGTGATTGTGATTGTCCTACCTGCCACAGGTGTGTATCATGCATCTGTCTTTTTTTTTGGGGGGGGGGGTGGTGGGGAGTAGGAGGATCAATTCAGATAATGGCTTGATGATAGTAACATTAGACAACCAAGTCACATAGGTGACCGCATTCCAGGCAGGCTTCAGACAGCATTGAGGTGACCAGAATGGAAAGGTCCTCCAGCTTATTGGTCAACCTAGACCTGTCTTCACAGCTAGACTGAACTTGTGTGCTTGTCTGCTTTAAAAAATGAACTGTGACTGTCTTTGTGCCCTAAGCCATCATGTGTGTGGGTGAAACATTCAGTCACTCCTCATATACCTGTATTGCAGGTACAGTTAATGGACTGAAAAGTGATTATCTAAGATAATGATGCCTTGATAGTATTGTATACTATGTTATGCATATATTAATTTATTCTGTTAAGCAAGTTGTAAAGGCCATGGTTCATTTTTTTGCCTGCTTGACAAGTCCTCCTATAGCTACTATAAGACTTGTTATGCACTGCAGAATTTCTGTCAAGAAGGCATGTTGATACTTTAATGAAAACTCTTTGTATGAGGAATGTGAATACATGCAATTTTCTTTTAATTCCCAGCTAAATACACATGAATATGTCTTGCTGGTATGATTAAGAGTCCTTTCAGTATGCTGTTATGTTCCCATTGAATGCCTGGAGTGCTTTGGAAATTTTGAGAATGTAAGACTCAAGTGACCTATGCTCTGAATGTTATAACATTATGTTGCATTATTGATGAAAAAAATTGAACATTTTGATTATTATTATTATTATTATTATTATTATTATTGCATTTTCTGAGTCATAAAGAGGGAGGGGTCACTTACAAGGGTGTGGGCATGAAAAAGGGGTACAGTAAACCTACAACTCCAGCTTTGTCACATGGATTTAAAATCTGTCCTTCCAAATTCGTATAAAGAACTTCCAAATTAATGTCCATCAAAGAATCATTTTATAGTTTTATGTGACAGATTCGCTAGGTAATCCATGGGAAAATATATACTAATAAATAGGCATGTTACCCATTTATAAGCACACTATCCCTTTTTAATTTTTGAACAAGTTTTTATTTGATTTAAATATTTCTATAATATGTTTTGTGGACGTCAAATTGCAAGTTGTACTTGACTTTGATGAACACATAACATTTCCAGATTTGGTCTCTGTATCTATGCAAACTTTGCTCCTCAGCAGAATCCTAATTTCATGTTATTAACTCATTCCATACTATGGTGACAGGCCTTGGTCAGTGGTTCTGGCACTGCCTGGCAAGTCATGCTGCAGCTGCCCTTGCAGCAGCTGCAGCATGACTTGCCAGGCAGTGCTAGAACCACTGACTTCAGACTATGGGCATGTTGGTACTTGAACAAACGCTCTTTTCATGAAGAATTTAAATATGCAATTATTGTCTTAACTCTAGGTAAATAAACGTTAATATCAGGAACTGGTATGGAATGAGTTAAGTAATCATAAAATATTCAGCAATGCAGTCATAATTGTTGATTTGTTGTCACCAGATATATGTTATCAGATGTTGACATGTCAACAGATTTCTGTGTGTGTGGTTCAGTTCTTTCTGATGGGGCAGAATTTTTGGTCTGGGGACATTATGACCCCTGCACTTCTCTTTATATAATGTTTGCACTCAATTATGAACTATACTGTTTTATTGTATTTTTTACATCTTAGTAATTCCTTGCTAAAAATGAAAAAAAAAAATTGTCATTGATGCAGTCACAATTTCCAGTTCAAAGTGAGACTTTAACTACCATCTATCTGATCAGTGCCATCAAAGCATAAGCTTGACATTTCCCACAGGTGGAAAGGGACCCCAAAGAGTGCTTTGAGTGTGTATTCAAGTGGTGCTTGCAGGTGAAACTCCACTCTGATGTCAGTGCCCTTACTGTTTATCCCATTTTTGATAGAATCCTTGGCTTCTGATTGGTTAATAGCTATGGTACACTCTTTGTATTACCCTTATTTGTGCATTAATTACTGCAAAGGTGAAATACAGCACGATTCCTGAAACTGACCGGGGATACAGCGGTATTCTTGCTGTATCTCCCTATCTGATTAGTGCATCGATCAGCCACCAGAAGTCTCTGTCATGCGATACAAGCCGTGACGCGCTGCAGACGACAACATGATGGCGGACTGTGAAGTGAACTGCAGCAGCAGCGGGTCGAACATGTGTATTTTTTGGGCATGAAATTACATCATCAAAAATGGGATAAAATCGTCATTCACTGTTTTAGTGTGAAATACAGGAAGTATCTCCCCCAAGACAGCTGTATTACCCTCGGCTTTGCCTTGGGTAATACAGCTGTCTTTGGGGGAGATACTTCCTGTATTTCACACTAAAACAGTGAATAACTAATAGTGTAAAGGATGAATACTTATTGCTCTGCCATAGTCATGTCAGTGATGCACTACTGCCACTACTTACACAAGCATGGTGAACACAGGTCATTATGATTTCTAGTGAATTTTGCATGTGTAGAAGTTAGACAGCTGGGATAGATACCATGCATGGGTTCAGAATGGAAAATCAGAGTAGCAAATGACCATCATAGTCTTGTTGTTTTAGTTCTCCTTAGTTTGAACTTCTCTCCTTTTGACACTAGTCTTTACATGTATTAACAATCAGAATGCACTTTTTACCTTTAAAGCTCAGGACCCCCTTTGGGTATTGGTTTACAGGAAATAACCTGTCACAGTCGAGAGTTGGAATATTTGACTGATTACTGTCTGAAATGGTTTTGTGAGGTTTTTCTAACTAAAGTTGCATGGAAATTTATCCATTGTGCAAACATTAAAACTTTTTTCAAAATAAAATTTATTAGAGTGGTTGCCAGTGCAATTATTGGCAGCATTCCAAATTTTCCAAGATCCTTTTCTTTTTCTTTTTTCATTATTTTTTATTGTTTCATGTGCATCTTTGAATATTCAATGGACGTGTAGAACCATTCATTTTGTTCGGGGAGTATGCAATACAGCATATCATTTGCTAAAGGATGTTGCATGTAATTGATGTAGAATAACCACCTATGGAGATCAGTGTTTATTCTAGCATTGGTATATGAATGATTGAGTACAGTCGAAAGTGTGGCATAAATTTTGTAAGGGCTAAACCAAGCATTTGAGTATAAAATCAACAATTGGTTTAACAAGAAAATTTTAACAAAAATCCTCACTTCCACAAGAGTAGCAAATAAAAAGAAAGATTCATATTTTTATTTATTTTTTTCATGTTGCATTTAAAACACTGTTAACATAGGGATTCTGGTTTGTTTTATTGCTGGAAAACCAGAAGTGCATGTTGCACTTTTTGCACTTGACGAAATTTCGATCCTCACTGTGCAAATGGCGCCACGGCAGCCATGCAAGGAACACAGACGCATGCAGATCCAGATTAAATGCTACTTCTTGACTAAGTGAATATAATCGTCATCAGCCAGTCTTGTCAAGTCAATCATTGATGATGGAATCCTAACCAATTCCCAACACAACATTCTAGGGTGGAGCACTTGGACAATGTGCTATGAAGAGTTATAATGCCCACCATAGAGATGGCAACAGGTATGCTCATGCCTGTTAGTTTCTTACGGCTTTGGTATAACATGTCGTGGGACAATTTACAGTGTTTTGTATTTAATGTTAATTCTAGATGCAGCAATATAAAGTGAATTATTCTAGAAAGAGTTGATATTTGATCTTGGCTGGCCATGATAGTACAATTTAACTTAGATATGCCTGACAATGGATGTTAGTTAATCATGGTACACTGAATAAAGAATTTTACATGGCAGAGATGATCATGTTGCTATGTTTTTCCAGAAAGGGACAAGAGTTAAGTGTTTAGTGCCACAAATGGGACTGAGTCAACAGCTTTCCTCGACACATTTTGGGCTCATTGCACCCAAAGCATGCCAAGGAAAACTGTTGACTTGGACTGTTATATTTTATGTAACTATAGGCATGCTGCTACCTAAATGAAAGATCTTTTTGCAAGGAACAAGAATGCAGTACCCTTATTGTGATTCAGAGCAGTTTGTTTGAAGTTGTTTGACTTTAGTCAGAGTTAACACTGAAGGAGGTAATTCCAAAGAACTAGAAGGAGCGAAGCTCGTGTGAGTTGTCCAGTCCTCAGCTACCGTGAGTAAGAAAGACATTGTGCTCCCCATTCAGACAGGAAAGACTTTGTTTATTCTGTGTTCATTATGCACATAGTGCACTGTGATGGTCCCATTTTCAATGCAGACCAGATGTGCCATGATTGCATAAATGTTGTTGGTCATGATCCATGAGTGTCATGGTTGACAGCAACTGAATCGGGGATGTTTGTGCTGTCAAAATGTTGGGGCATTATGTCAGTGTCATTTGTGTGTCCCAATGCAATTTATTGCATATGTAGTTTACAAGTTAAGTAATGATGTGACTATAAAATTATATAAATTGGTGTGAATTTTCTTATGAACACAGCTCCATCTGGTGGGAGAGATGAACACATGTGATGACACAGACTTGACCATGCACCTCAAAGGTACTTGGTGCATGTATATGTCAGGGGTAGAAATTAACTGATTTTAACCGGTAGCAAGGGCTTGCTACCAAGTGTAATTTTTGGTAGCAAATCTGAGAATAGAGTAGCGAATCAGGAGGGTTTGGCGAGCGCCCACCTGGGGTGTGCGAAGGCATCCCCCACCCCAACGAAAATATTGTAATTAAGCATGCAAATTGATGCACTCTGAGGCACTTTTTGACGGAGACTGAATTTGTGATTTTTGACCCACAAAATTTTGGCAGCAAAGGTTTGCTACCGCACAATAAATCTAGGTAGCAGACCATAAAACTTGGTAGCAAATGCTGCCAATGCTACCCCTAATTTCGACCCTTGTATGTGTAGTCGTCATGTGGCACAAGGCAAGGCACATTTTATCAAAGCCACCATCATGATTTTGGGATGACTTTATACGTGTAGTTGCTATGTATCACATTTCTTAACTCCCAAGCAAGGCACATTTTATCATAGCTACCACCATGACCATGGCATGACCATAACACACATGGCAGATTGTCCCCCCTGCTTCAAGCAAGAACGCATGCCTGCTTTTGTCCCATGAAAGGGAAGATAATCTTCTTTTAAAGGTTTTTTTTTTTTTTTTTTTTTTTTTTTTTTTTTTTTTTTTTTTGTTTTTTGTTTGTTTGTTTGTTTTTTTTTTTTTTTGTGAGATACTGAACCTTTGTTTATGGGGAAATTTTGCTGTAAAACAGTCTTCACAGCAGCACATACCTACCATGGTCACTGATGGGAGTTCAAGATCAGTGGGTCATTCATTGTATGAAATGCAACAGGTGAACACAGAATGTAAGGTACTTTGATCATAGGGACCAATCAGCTATCTTGGTTCAAACAAAGGGAAGGCAATATTGATGCATGAATCTGATGTGGAGTGTTAACTTTCAGTTCAATAGACAAGACGTTGTGCATTTGTAGGCCTACTTTGATTCAATAGATACAATAAATAAATCATCCAGTGGCTGGTGATGTAGATCATGACCATCACCTGAGGGGATCTGATATCATTCACACATTCATGATATTGGATCTCCTCATGTGACAAAAAACATACATGTGACAGGCCATAAGTTCAAGGATTTATACAGTGGTTTAACATGTTATGTACCAGTAAGAAGATTGACTGTGTTATACAAATCGGTTACCACTGAGTAGTTGTAGAAGATTGACCGCATTATATAAAACTGTTACGAGTGAGTGGTTGTACAAGAAGAGGACTGTATTATAGAAAACTGTTACCAGTGAGTAGTTGTACAAGAAGATGACTGTATTATAGAAAACTGTTACCAGTGAGTAGTTGTACAAGAAGATGACTGTATTATAGAAAACTGTGTCCAGTGAGTAGTTGGACAAGAAGTTTGACCATGTAAAAGAAAAGTTTGACTACATAGATGGAAACAGTACAGTACTGAGAGTAAAGTATCTAGGGTACAAACTTTTATACAGTACACCATCATGACCAAGCCAATGGAGCAGTTGTCTATCCTGTATATAAGTGTACATAATACATACCATTGGTGCCACTTTGCAAATGCAGTTCTGTAGTATTTGCATTTGGGACACTACATTTGACATCAGATACAGCAATTCTGGTGTTACCCTCAGAGCCCTCAGTTTTTAGGCCTGCAAGTAAGCAAGGCAGTAATATTTATTTACCCTCAGACCTGCAAGTAAACAATAAGAATCATTAAAAGACTAGGTCAACAGCTTTCCCTGATGTGATCTCACTTGAAACAGATGACCTGAAAACTATAGGTTGACACTGCTGCCCTTTTTTACCCCTCGGCCCATAAGGCCGGAGGGGTATTGTCACCTATGTGTCCGTCCGTCCATGCCTGTTAACGCCATATCTCCAAAAATACTCACTTTACAGAGACCAAATTTATATCAAAGGGGGCCATTGAGGTGCTTCAGGTGCTTGCTGTAAAGTAGGTCACTAGGTCATATTTAGGTCACAGTATATTGAATGTAGCTTCATCAATTATTTATGACAGTTGGTCCTAAGGATTCCTCAGATGCACATTGAAGAAAAATGGCCATACCATGATATCTTCAAATATTAAATTACTCGTTGTGACTGCACCAGTTATTTATGACAGTTGGTCCGAAGGATGCCTCAGACACCTAGTGAAAACTAGGTCACTGGGTTACATATCTAGGTCACAGTGCTGCATTGAAGAAAAATTGCCTTGCCACACCATACCTCCAAAAGTACTCACTTTACAAAGACCAAAATTTTATCGCAGATGGCCATTTAGGTGCTTCAGGTGCCTATCAAAATGCAGGTCACTAGGTCACATATTTAGGCCACAGTACTACTTTGAAGAAATAAAGCAGCGTTAACACAATATCTTAAAATATTGAATGTAGCTGCACCAATTATTCATAACAGTTGGTCCTAAGGATGCCTTAGTCACCTAGGGAAAAGTAGGTCACTGGGTCACATATTTAGGTCACAGTGCTACATTGAAGAAAAATAGCCTTGCCATGATATCTCTGCTCATTGCATTTGCACAAAAGCTTTGTCATTAGATCAAACAGAAGTAACCTTGACCTACCCAAGGGTATTGTCGTCACCTACACATCTGTCTTGCTGTCTGTCCTGGCCAAGGGGTTTTTGGTCACTGAACTTCTTCTAGTTTTTCTCTGCTGTTGTGGTACAAGCCCCTGCCCCGAGAGGCACCTGCACTACCTCCTGGAATGAGACGCCACTAGGAGCCAGTTGTTGTGTTAATACAAGGAATAAAAAACCACAACGCACAAAGCACAAAAATACTTTTGCTGAGATTTGTATCTAAGATCATTCATAATGATATGTCCTAGGTCAACAGTTTTCCTTGGTTCAGGTTGGGCACATAGCACCCAACCCATGCCAAGGACAGCTATTGACTTCTGCATATTCTGGCCAGGAACGGGTTAATACACACCATCAGAATTGTACGAAAGTCACAAAAGATTGTGTGCATTTATGAATTCATGACATGAGGAAACAGGAGCATTTTGTGTACTCAAGTGACATTGCAGGAATATAGTCTACATTGGCATTGGATGACTTTTAGTTCTGTCAGAAATTTATGTAATTATTTCCTTAAACTTGGCACATTAACATCCTGTAAAATATTGAGTTCAGGTCAAATTGAACATGATGCCAGCTTCTTGAAACATGTTTTTCTGACTTTCTTCTTTTGCTGTAAGCTCATCTGATGAACTAGTCAGGAGAACCAAAAGGTGATAGGCCCACTTCTCTTTTTGTTTTTGGCGGAAGTGATAAAATTTGGATTTTGAGTGGTTGGGCCTGTGCATTTTAGAAACGCTTTAGTGTGTATTTGATGAAGAGTGTTTCAAAGGTTGAGGGGACTGGTTAGAAACCAGGGCCAGAATTTTGCAAAATTTTGCGAGAATCTACTTGGATTTTTGTCAGTTAGTTTTCTTTTTAAAGAAAGACAACGTTAGGAGAATCTTTACGAGAATGGATTCTCGAATTCTCGCTGAAATGCTGGCCCTGGAAACCACCGGTTGCCTTTTGTGGGTGACTGCCTGTCTCAAGTCAGGAGTGAAATTTGTTTCTTCACATTGGTATTGGAGGATGGGTGGTGATGCTTTGGTGACTCTTGAATCTCTTTGCTGTCTTTGTTGGGTTTGAGATTTGTGAATAGGGGTCATTTTTTTCTACATAACTGTAACATATTAGACATGTTGTATATTTGACATATTGCTGTATTTTATGTAACAGTGCAGTCAATAAAGATTCATTCATTCATCCATCCACTTTTTGTGTCTGGGCTATAATTCGCTTGTCCTTCAACTTAGATTAATGAAACTTTGCACACAGATGCATCTACACATAAGGGTGTGTCGTGTACCAAAAGAAGGTCACAAGGTCAAGTATCTGAGTCACAGTGACATATTCTTGTAAAATCTTGTCTGGGCTATTATTCCTTTACTATTTAACTTAGTTTCATGAAACTTGACACACACATGTATCTTTACCTAAAGGTGTGTCATAAAACAAAAGTAGGTCACTAGGTCAAGTATCTGGGTCACAGTGATGGCATGTTTTTAGTGACTACAGTCATTCCAAAATGAGACCTGTCATTAGCAAGGTTAATAAATGAGGCGAGGAGGGCACTGATCCAAAAATCTCTGATTGCCTTTTAATTTGAATCAGTATATGCTCAAAAGAGTGATACATTGAACAGTGCTTGAATTAGATTTGCAAGATTGATTAATATTGTGCACAACATTAGTGTAAAATGTGAATTGATTAGCAATGCATTATAAAACAAAAAACTATTGACTAGCATTAGTTTAATTTTTTGCAGCAAATTACGATGCAGATCCATTTATTTCAAGTTGATGAAGAAGCAGGGAACAGGAAATGCTGTGACAGTGTTCTCAGTGGACTAGCCACCCCGTGGATCAGTCATATTTGATCATGTTTTTGTGGCATGAAATGTAGGCTGTATATTTCATCATTCTTCACCATCTACTCTGTTCTGGGTCAGGACTACATTTTGTCCATGTTGAAAGGCAGCTTGTACCTTGAATTTTTACCCGAGGTCCTGATTACTGAAGTGGATCAGTAGTCTTTGGCCTGTGGATTGGGCCAGCACATGGTTCATACAGGCACAAAGGCTGCTAAGAAACCAGTCTATTTCTTTTATGATATACCTGAGGTAAGGTAACTGGAAGTTAGGAAGCAAGAAAGGGCAAAATCAATTTGTCTTCAATATTTGACCAACATACAGCTGAACAACGTTCTTTAAAACTTCTTATGAATATCAGTGTCTTCACAGAATTGTAGAAGCACACACAGAAAGAAGGTAGACAAGTGTCCGTCTTTGTGGTATTTAAACATTTGTATGCCTTTCAGAGGTTTTCAACTAAAGTGTCCAGTCATCATTGACAAAATATTAATTACACTTTTGTCTATGTTTCTGTGTACCAAAAGCTTTATGAATCAATGGATGTTGAGCAGATTAGTACATCAGTTGACACAGCATGTCAGTAAACCAAGCCTTGTTCACAAAAATTCTGACAACCTGCCATATGGACAGACAGGCTAAACCACAGCTACATACAGATGGGTTCAGGCTGCTGTAAATTAGTTGTTTTTTAGAAATAATAGTCTGGCGATGCTCTTCAGGAAGATGGGAAAGTACACCTCATGTACCTTATAGCCTCTAGAGAGAGATAAAAATTGACTTTGACTTCCATTATCCATATTTATTAATCAGGAAAAAGTCTTTTCCGTAAGAAGTTTTAGGGTTGTCAAAGTGGTATGAAAAAGCAGAACAAGAGTTGTTGACTGGGTCTTTCTAGATAAGGTTAAAAATACAGAGTCAGAGGCATGTAGACAGACAAAAATTGTATTCATTAAATGCATTAGGCAAGTAAGTGGTTAAAAAAATTGTGTATGCAGACATGATCAAGTAGAGTGCCAGGTGGCTAGAGCCAGCAATAATTTGAGTGATATAATTACCAGCAGGTAACTTGCAGATGGGTTGCTAGTGGAGACTGGAAAGAGGAAATAGCTTTCTCCTTGCTATAACACTTTAAGCTTCAAAGTGGTTACCAGCAGCTGGTATGCGTAGTTTCTGAAGTTCTGCACCACAATGTTCTTGTTGAATTGCTGCCATAACTTATCTTTGGTAAAAAGTTTTGGATAGATCTGGGAGCACAATACATGTATGCCATTTACATGTATCGTCCATGGCTTTTCGTTGTTTTCTTTTCTTTTTTCTCTTTTTTTTTTTTACATTAATGCCCCGAATATGCTGCAGGAAGCTTTTGACAGTTTCTTGTAATCATGATGATATGGTTTGAGGAGGTTAATGAATGTGGGGATGGATGTTTTCCAGGTAAAAAGGAGCTGAAATTTGAGATCAGTGTGTAGTTAATGAGACTTGATATGGAGGAAAGTAGAACTCCATTTCCAGGGAAGCTATTTTCAGACCGTTGTTGAGTTTCTTGGGATGCTGACTGGACACATGGAGGATTATTATGAAGAATTTGGTATGTGGTAGGACTACTTTATATGGGAGATCTTATGAACTGTTTCCCACCTAAAATAAGTCGGAAGTCATCAGCTCTCCTTAGGAGCATGTTGGCGTTCAGCACTCTACCCAGGAAAAGCAAAGCTGTTGAGCTGGTTGCAATTACCATCCAGACAGGTCTCCTCTGCAATTCAGCTACAGAATGCTCCCTGTTAGACAAGAACCTCCTAATTTTGGACTGCCAAGGTCAAGATCACTGTGACTCAAAGAGCAAAACTCAAAACTGGTTATCTGGTGTATATGTATTTTATTTCTTAACTTCACCAACCTTCTGAAATTGTTTTCTTTGTACAGGTCACCATATGACCACATCTGTAAAGTGTCACTCCGTCCACCCAATTTCAGTTTTACAACATCTGTGTAACATGTCAGAATATTTCATGGTGACAAGCAAATGACTGGGCTCATGAATGGTCCAATTTTACAGCACTATTTCATTCCTTGGAGATTGAGACAAAAGAAAGTGGATTTTGGGCTGTAGAATAGATTGAACTAATTAACTACAGATATGGTTTCTCTCAGGAAAGCCCTCTGGTACACCTGTGGCTGAAAACATGATGCACATGTAGGACACTGTGCCCAGTCCTGCTGGAAGATTTCTCCAGGAAGTGATAACTAGTACTGTAAATTGCTTTATGGTCACGTATACATTTTCATGGTTTTTGTATTCTTGACATTTCACTGTAGTTTTAATTTCACTGTTTTGGACAGAATTCCCATTCATCCAATGTTAAAATACTATTTCACTGCATTTTTCCATGGTTTTGTGCCATCAGCAAAATAGTGAGAATAAGAATACAGCGAAATTAAAGCAATTTACAGTAGTAGGACAGCAGCCTCACAGACCCCAGGGATGTGTTAAGATCACCTCTCAAGACATCAGTGCCATTAGGTCACTGTAAAATTTACCTAATTAATGATTAGTGTTGGGAATTGGTTGCATTTCATCGTTGATGGTTGGATGGGCAAAACCAACCAATGATGAGCTATAATCACGAGACAAGAAGAAGCTGCGAGCAGATCATTTGGATCTACTTGTTTCTGAGCATTCTATAATGACTTAGTATATCATACATTTAAATTCCTATTATTATGATTCTGTGTAGGTGCCATTTGCATGGCGGACATCAAAATTGTGTCATGCACAGGCAGCACAACATGTATTTTTGGTTTTCAAGCAATTAAGCAAACCAGCAATCGAAAGACAAAGCCAGTGTTGGTGAAAGTAGACACATGATGTGCCAAAATGCCCCACTGGATTTGTCGTATACTGGACTCATCAGTGACTACTGAGTTCTGTTCAACCCCAGAATAAACATATAAATATTTATGGATACTAGTTATGTACAGGGAGTTGGTGCCTGTGTCAACTCTTTGTTCTATGATTCAATGGAAACTGAATGCTGCATCAGCATTTTCCAGGGCAGGATAACGTTACTGGGTCATAACTGTATTATGACGTAACTGTTATGACGTCAATCACATATTTGCTCCTCGGAAGGTCAACTGGAAGGGCTGAATGGAATTAGGATGCCGGTTGTCACAGATATGTGACATGTTTGTTTGATTGACAGTCAAGCCATGTGTACTAAAAGGCCCAAAAAAGCATGGTTCTCTGTGTAACTCTTAGGAGAAGAGACACTCCACACTTCAGTATCATCATGTCTGGATCATCATAAACCCAATTTGTTTAAGACATTAATTGTGGCTATATGGGATCTAATTGGATAGCTAAAGTAAGATTTTTTTAAAAGCATATCAAGATCATAAATCCAATTTAAATGACTTCTTAATTGTAGCCATATTGCTCTTATTGGAAGCTGAAGTAAGGAAAAAAAGGCAACCCAAGTTCACTATGTTGATGGTATTGTAAATGACATTATAATATAGGTAGGAGAGCTAGACCAATCAGATGGAAGAACAATGTCATGTGACCAGTCTTTATTCTGTGATACAGACCTGGCCTTATTTTGATATTGAGCAGACGATGCTTGCATACGCCATTTCATGATAATGTGTAGCCTGGTTGCACTGAAATCCAGCATGGGGAATTTGAATTCATCAACATTTGGAGGCATTTTGTGACTTTTAGTGTGGCACTATAAAGTGAAATCTATATCATAAATGTGTCAAAAACATTATAGAGCTTCACAGAGAGGATTGTACCATTAGATGTTTTAATCCTTTGAAACATTCTTGTTGCCGCGATATCTACAGAATGCCTGCATGTATTTTGCCCAAATTTGACAATATGCTTACCTTACCTGGCAAGATGAACTGATTATATTTTGGTGTCACCATAACGTAATTTGAACAAATGGCAGCCTTATTATATGTTGATTACTGATTAGGGCTCGTTACTGTGATATCTCCAGAATGCTTCCATGTATCGTGCTCAAATTTTATAGTATGTTATCTTGTATTGCTAGGATGATCTGAGTAGATTTTGGTGTCATCATGACCCAATGGGAGCAAATGGCAGCCTAATTATGTTTGTTAGGGCGTGTTACCACGATATCTCCAGAATGCTTCCATGTATTTTGTTCACATTTTGCAGTATAATTATCTTACATGACAATACGAACTGATTATATTTTGGTGTCATCATGACCTAATTTGAGCAAATGGCGGACCCTTCAGTCAACACTTTGAGTTGAAGGTATGTCTAGTTTGTTGCATTCTTACTGAAGTGGGGATTTTTGTGGAATATTTTCAGTTAAATCAATTGTTGATTTATAATCATGCTTGGTTCAGTGCTTACAGGTAACTGACTTTTGAAGAAAGTTGATTATCAGCACACTACTATAAATGATTATCTACTATACCAAATGAGACCAGCTTCAATTAAATCAAAATTTTGGTGATTTATAATCGAGCATCTAGTTCAGCATTTGCTGATGACAGACTTCTAAAGATACTTGATTATCAAGACACTACTGTTAATGATTACCCACCACACCAAATGAGACCAGTTTTGTTGGATACAAAGGGTTCATTAGCGAACGCTACATATTGTTTTGTGGGAACAAAACCATTTATTAAAGTACCAGAGGTGTAACAATGTGTTTTTCACATATTGATAGTATCTTGCCAAAAGGACTCAAGTCAAAATTTCATGTTTTTTGTAATATTTTGCTAAACAGTAAAGCTGAAGAGAACACACCTATCATTCCAAATAGTAGGTTTATAGCCTAAAAAGTTAAAAAGTAATGAATGGTTGAAAATAACCAAACATAATTGCATGGTATTTTTGCACTTGCTAAAAGGGCTTATGAATGAATAAGTCTCTTGGGCACTCTTTTTTAGCAAAACCAGCTGTCAAACTAATTTTGCTAAAAGGACCCACAAATATTAAGGCCCTATAGCACTTGATTTTAACTCATTCCATACTATGGTCACAGGCCTTGGTCAGTGCCAGAACCACTGACTTAAGACTATAGGCATGTTGGTACTTGAACAAAAGCTCTTTTCATGAAGAATTTAAATATGCAATTGTCCTCTTAAATCTAGGTAAATATGCAGAAAAATCAGGGACTGGTATGGAATGAGTTAATATGGCCATAATGCATATGTCATGTTAAAAGGACTGCTATCTGCTTCAGTCAATCTGGCAAAATAATATTATCTCTTTCTAAACCAGTGTCTTTGCGACAATAGGACTTGTGTTTGGACAAGTCCTTTTGCGTGATACAACTTTCATTTTTTTCTTTACAGTAATTACTGCTGGAATGGGTCACCTGAAGTTAAGCCCTTTTTGCAAAACAAGTTTTTTCCTCAAAATGACTTACAACTTTATTTTTCTTTCCAATTTCCTTATTTTAAAGTTAAGCAGCACCACCCCAGCACTTCACATTTTTTAAAACACTGCATTCTTATCTTTTTGTGTCGAGTCTACTAGTTATTGTAACATCTATTGGTTAGATGGGAAACAGTTTTTACCCCTCGGCCTTCTAGGCCAGAGGGGTATTGTCGTCATCTGCACATCCATCCATGCCTTGTTAACACCATATCTCCAAAAATACTCATTTTACAGAGACCAAATGTTTATCACAGGGGACAATTGAGGTGCTTCAGGTGCCTAAGAGAAAGTAGGTCACTAGGTCACATATTTAGGTCTTAGTGCTACATTTAAAGAAAAACGGCGTCAACACAATTTCTAAAAAAATATTGAATGTAGCTTTATCAATTATTGTTGACAGTTGGTCCTAAGGATGCCTCAGAAGCCTATCGAAAACTTAAGGCCTGTATTTTTCCGTTTAAAAAAACTAGAAATCCTGTTTCATTAGCCAGAAATTTCCAAATTCCGTTTCAGCAGTTCTCTTTGTATATAAAACACATTAAGGCAAAACAGCAAATTCCGTTTCAGAGGTGACAAAAATTCATTATTCTGTTCCGTTTCGGTTAAAAACGGTAAAATACAGGCCCTAAAAACTAGGTCCCAGGGTCACATATTTATGTCATAGTGCTGCATTGAAGAAAAATGGCAGTACCATGATATCTTCAAATGTTAATTTTCTCATTGTAGCTGTACCAGTTATTTATGACAGTTGGTCCTAAGGATGCCTCAGACACCTAGTGAAAACTAGGTCACTGGGTCACATATTTAGGTCACAGTGCTACATTGAAGAAAAATGTCCTTTCCATGATATCTCTGCTCATTGCATTTGCACCAAAGCTTTGTCATAATGTCAAACAGAAGTAACGTTGACCCACCCAAGGGTATTGTCGTCACTTAAGCATCCGTCCGTCTGTCTGTCTGTCCATCCTGGCAGAGGGGTTTTTGGTCTCTGATCGGCTTCTAGTTTTCGTTTTTCTCCAAAACTTTTTTTTTTGTCATCAACACCAGGACTTGAGTCCTTTTTGCAAGATACCATTGAATTATGATAAATATTGTGATATATTGGTGAACATGTGATGCAAAACATGTCATACGAACAAGTCCATTTTAGCCATGCTTTAACTGGGAAATCTGTGGCATTGTTATTCTAATTAAATGAAAAAGGGACCAAATTCATTATACCTAATCATGTTTACATACATGTAAAAAATAAAAGAACTTGTGATTTTTTTTTTTTTTTTTTTTTGCATGACAGCCACTCATGATTATGTATCCCGCAAAGGAGGGGATGAATATATACATGTAGTGTCGAGTCCCGTCGCCTGCTGTCTCTGCCACCGCATATCTTATTTTCCTTATGTCTGTGTCACCTCTTGACCTATTGCCTCCTGATTTGGTACAGATAATCTATGGGTTTGGGATAGTTTTCCAGTATAATAGTATATAACCTAGAGGTCAAAGGTCAAAGTCATATCCTTGTTTTTCTGCTGAATCAGCAATTTTCACATATTGGCGTATGCCTTCTTAATGGTGCATCGCAGGCCCAAGGTTACCATTAAATGTTAATAGGAAAGTACCTATGGGCTTTCAATTTGTATGGTTTACTTTAAACCTGAGTGACCTTAAAAGGTCAAATTGCATACATTCCTCTTGATTACTATGTACGTCAATGGGGATTGCAATGCTAATTGATTCACATTTTCAACTTCTCCAAAACAATTGGCCTGACTCACTTCAAATTTGGTGGAGATGTACATCAGGTGGGTATCTATCAACTGTGTTCAAATGGTCATGCTCTAATGATTTGGGGTTTTTTTGTGTTTTGTTTTTGTTTTTGTTTTTGTTTTTTGTTTTTGTTTTTGCTAATTTTTGCATTTCTGTTGATTACCATGAAAGTGAATGGGGTCTGCAATGGTAGTTCACATTTTGACTTCTTCAAACCTGTAAGCCAGATTCACTTGAAACTTTTCATACAGATACTCCATAGATTTGGGGAATTTTTTTTTTCGCAGGAGTATCCGGATGAATCACGATGCCTTGCAAAATAAAATGGTTTACCTGCCACATCTTCAAATGGGTATGATTGAAGTCCATCAAACTTGGTCATTATTTACCCAGGTGAGACTTCCCTTCAATATGCTAGGAGGTGACCTTGAGGTCAAAGGCCAAGGTAAAACTTTCTGCAGAAGAATGGTGGCCCTCTTAGAGGGGTGGCCTCTGATGAGAGGGGCCTGCAAGGTGGATGCATGATGTTTTTCACATGAAAAACTTGCTTCTAGTTGTTAATTAAAATTGTGTTTTATAAACATAGCGGTGTTTTATTTTAAAACTAAATCCATTTTCATAATATGTTATTCCTCATCTTTACAGAACATATATTGATCCACTGATATGATGATATATTGTTACAATCCAACAAAGTACTGAGGAAAGAAATAAGAGAGAAAATTTCTTATGGCAAAAGAATTAATGATGTGAAATATAATATATAATCAGGGGGCAATGGAGTGGAAGCAGTCAAATAGCCCTGGGCCAACATTCCAGTAGCCTCAGCGGTCATTGTGTTGCTGGGCAATATTCTGCACTCCTCTATGCACAAGTTCAGCTCTTGATGATGCATATTGTTTTATTGTGGTAATTAACTAAAGAATAGTCCACAACAAGTATGTCAGTCATATTGTGGTAGAGATGAGTAACAGGAAAAAAGAAAACTTTTTTATGCCCCCCTTCGCAGACAGAAGGCATGGCATATAGCTTTGCTTATAAATGTCAGTCAGTATGTCAGTAAAGAGGCTGTGGTTTCTGCACCATAACTCACTTGAGAAGTTTTTGAGATAGGACTTCAATAGTGCCCAGGTATATACTCCTATATATGGGCTAGGTGAAGTATGAAGGTGGTTGACCTTGACCTTATTCTCAAGGTCTGAATGAGAAGACTAGGCAAGTGTTGATAAGAACAGATACACAGTGTGCCAAATAAGCCTGACACGTTTCGTCCTTCACTGGATTCATCAGAGGCTAATGAGTACTGTAAATTGCTTTATTTTCACGTCTATAAATTTTCACGGTTTTTGTTCTATTGACATTTCACTGTAGTTTTAATTTCACTGTTTTGGACATAATTCCATTCAAACAATGTTAAAATACTACAAAAAAAACCCCAACCTATTTTACTGTGTTTTTATTTTCACGGTTTTGTGCTATCAGCAAAATAAGCGAAAATACAGTGAAATTAAAGCAATTTACATTAATGATTGACCACAGGTTGACCATATCTCTATTCTTATGCCCAGCAGTACAGAGAGTTGAAATCTTTCAACTCCACAGTTATTGCCAAGGTCACTGAGGTACTGTAGTAAGTTTTGGTTTCCGCATGATAACTAGAAAAGTTTTCATGATAGGACCTGTATATTGTTCAGGATTATAGTCCTTATCCAGGGCTAGGTCAAGTTTGATGGTGGGTGAGCTTCACCTAAATTCAAAGGTCAGAAGAGCGCTTTACTGAACTTGGTTTTTATATTGTAACTCAGAATTATTACTCCCGGTGGAAGCCGGGGGACATATTGTTTTAGTGCCCGTTTCTTCCGCTTCTTGTTGTTGTTGTTCAGGTTCTTCAACACTTGGTTTCCGTGTGATAAGTCTTGAAGGACATGACAGAATTTGATGAAACTTGGTAGGATTATGTATCTAGGCAAGACCTAGGTTTGGATTGTATTTGGATGACCTTGAGCAATTCTCAAGGTCACAGGGTCACTTATGTGAAATTGGTTTCCGTGCCATAAGTCTTGAGAACTTGATGGAATTTGATGAAACTTAGTAGGATTATGTATCAAGGTAAGACCTAGGTTGGGATTATATTTGGGTGACCTTGACCTAATTTTCAAGGTCACAGGGTCATTTATCTGAAATTGGTTTCTGTTCGATAAGTCATGAAGAACAGGATGGAATTTGATGAAACTTGGTAGGATTATGTATTAGGTTGGGATTACATTTGGGTAACCTTGACCTAATTTTCAAGGTCACAGGGTCATTTATGTGAAATAGGTTTCTCTGCAATAAGTCTTGGAGAACTTGATGAAAATTGCTAGAGTAATGTATCTAGGTGAGAGCTAAAATAGGATTGTAATTTTCAAGCAAACTTGGTCATTTGTAATTTGTTATCACCTGTAGCTTATTCAGAGACATAAGTGTTCCACCGGGAGACATTTGATTTTCTGTTGGAAAATCAGTCTGTTCTAGTGTAAGTTGCCTTCAATATTGCACATGGTAATATTCCTCAATTAGGGCTTGGTAAGCTTAGAAGATGGATGACCTTGACCAAATTCCCATGGTCCCCACCTGGATTCCTATCAGTGAACCTGGTTTCCACATGATAACTAAAGATGTTTTTGACCTAAGGCTTTCATATTGCACAGAAATATAGCCTTGTATAAGAGCTAGGTAAAGTTCTGAAATTGCATACCTTGAGTCAATTCTCAAGGTCACAGAGCCACATTACTACTTTGGTTTCTGCTTAACAGCAGCTGCAGATTTTTTTGAAGCAGAGCTTTTATCTTGTAGATGTTCATAGTCTTCAGGGATGAAAGTTTTCAACTTTTTTCAGGAATTTGTCCCCCCCCCCCCAAAAAAAAGTCAAAGAAGAAAGTAATGTCCTTTTTCCCAGAAAGCCTTAATCTGTTTTTGTTTTTTTTTAAATGAAGGGGTGGGTATCGTTTCATTTTTTTTTCAGCAATGTCACTTTTACCCCGAGTCTTCTATTAGGGCTAGATCAGCTTCAAAGAAGGATGACTTTGACCTAATTTCCAAGGTCACAAGGCTGTTTTTGTGAATTTGGTTTCTGCATCCACTTCCCAAGGCCATGAGTGCCCCATGTAGTACTATCAACAAGGTAATGAGGGTGAACAAAATGTTGGTGGGGGGCATCTATGTTTTACAAACATGTCTTGTTTTAAGAAAGCTTGTGAAAATATGAGAAATTGACAGAACTGGCTGCAAAATAAACACACAAGATTTTCTAGTGGGGCAGTTTCCCCCAGGCAGGTGATGGTTTGTACTAACTTGTGTGCAAGTCATCCAGCTGACATGTGTTTAACAGTCAGTCATGCCTTTGTGCACCAAGATTCTCACCTGGATTTTAGATTGCAAATGGAAAATAACTTGTAATATTGAGTGGCCTTTACTACAAACCACTAATATTTCCCCCACAAAATGCATGATACAAATAATAAAATCCATACTTCTACCATTTTCCCAGCAGAAAGCAGTCTACTGATTTACAGTATTTTTGTCATGTGTACAAATACACAAAGATGAGAACATTCTTCAAGTTTGCTGTGTTTTCTGTCCATGCGCAAATGTGCTGGGCTTGTATTAATGATATCTTTATGACTCACTAGGTGACAGCACTGCAGATTTCATTTGAGAAGTTACAGTTATGATTATTACATCATTAGTCACCTCTCAAACTTACAAGAGAACTGCTTGAAGCATTCCATAATCAGGCCATACCATGCCAGGCAGTATAACCTCATGATGACCAGGAAAAGCCTCGTGCATTGAAATCCAATAAATAGAAGGGAGAGGTAGCTGTGGGGAGGTAGATTGTAAGTTGCAGTACTCATTAATCATGTATCTTAGCAGCTAGTGTGACAGCCACTGCTGAGGCAATATTATCCACCCAGCTGATTTTATAGTGCTGATTCAGAGACAGGGTGTTCAGGTTGTACCATTTAGGCCAAACCTTTCCCTGCATTATACACATTCTTCACTGCTGAGTTTTTGGATTTTGAATGGCAGGCACAATTTTCTGTGTGTTTTTTAGGTATTTAGGTCCGGTATAAAGCCACTTAATATCTGTAATGCTTCCCCTGAAGTATGAGTGTCATTTATGGACGCTCCTTCATCTGTACTCATGTAGATTTCCAAGACAGGACAGAACAGGCAGAACAGATTTTGAATAGAAGCAGCTTGTAACCTGGCAGTGATATCAGTGTGACACACCATAAGACAGGGCAGCTCAGGTGACTTTAAAAAAAAAAAAAAAAAAAAAAAAAAAAAAAAAAAAACGGGCAAAGGAAGAGAGTTGATCACCAGTGTACAGGGGCAACTTGATTGCACATAATGTTATTCATATTTTAGAAGTCTTACAGAATAAGATTGATTGTATGCTACAGTTTCAATGATAATTATGAAGAAAAAACACATTTTTTGTGACAGCTAGCTATACAAGAGTACCATTGATGATCAGCCTTCCTGCATTGCCACAAAAAAATTGCCCAAATTTAATAATTATAAATTAGTTGTCATGAAATAGAACAAATCGTTGGAGACAGTGGCTTGTGGCAGGAAAGATTATCACGAGTGCCAGGTTTGGCTGTATGTTTTACACAGCTGAATTGTAAAAATAGCTTATCCTCCTGTGCCTGTGTTTGCCAGTGACAAACAGTGGGATGTTTAGTGATACAGGTGATCCAGCTAGGTGCCATATTGCCATGGGACGTATGCTCCATCTGTCCATTATTATGTGGGCTACTGCATTGATTTGATGATCGTCAAGCAGGGTGCACAAGGGAGATTCCTTATGTTGGTGTAACATCACTGTTTTTATGTATTTTTTATTTGGAAATGAAAAAATAATGAATAGCTGGACAGAATGTAGAGGAAAGGGAGATAGCAATAGGTGTGGTGTAAGCTGTGTTGGAACATAAGACGGTCACATTTTGTCCATGGGCATTCATACAACTTTCCCTTCTTGCCCATCACCGTCACAGCAGGGATGGAGCTTTTCATATGAACCAATGAGTTGCAAGCTCATTATCCAGTTTTGTGCCATCCTGTTGTCATAACTGTCATGGTGAACTGGGAGAATGCATACACATACATGCTGTGATTTACCTCATTATTGTTCTGGGTTTTTATTGTGGAACATAGACGAGAAAGCGAACACAATGGTTTATTTGGATCGGTGACATCACGTAACATCATGCTTGACTCCCAAGAGTCTGCTTGATGATAATGCGCAATGAGCAGTAGCCTGGAGCAACCTATACTCATTACTTGTTACTTTACTATCCCATGGATTCTGCAGAGATAACATCTGTGTTTGGTACGCAAATCACCAACTTGTTGCTATGTGGTATGAGCATCATGCATTTGGTATATGTTAACATTCAGTGTAAGTCTTTGGGCAGCAGTTGAACCTACTATTTTTGTGGGGAATGCCTACACAGAAAGCAGACAACACACTTTAACTGAGTTTAGCCCCACAGCAAATATGAATGTGTTATATTAATACAAGATGGGAGGAGGGAATATGACATTTTCCAAAGAAATCAGGCACTCAAGGCTGTGCACATCCACAGTGTTTAGGTAATAGAGTCAAATTGATTTTTTTTTTTTCCAGATAATTGAGGAAATAGAATTATTTCTAGTTTTGCATGATGGATTCTAGTCCAAACATAAAGGATGCCTGTCAGGATAGAGATTTATTTAAGGACAACTGAGCAGGCTAATGATGGTCAGGTGTTCGAGTAGGCGACATTGTCTAACCATCATGCATGTGTCAGGGCCTCCAAGCCAGGGACGTGACGTCATGGCCCTGACAGACCACACTCTGACTGACTCCTGTGGCACTGTTCAGTGGTAGGCAATTACACTGCTGTTCAGCAGCAACTGGTGTCATTTGACTATTGACTATATACAGACATGATCCATACAGCACAGGGTACAGGTGTTTAACTCTTTAGGCCCTAACCCTTTTTATTGATAAATTTCTCATTGGCAAACCGAATTACTTTCCATGATGCAATAACAGTAATGAAGGGTTTTTGTACAACAGTGGGAGTGTGCTGCACAGTAATGTTATGCCATCATTAATGCTTTTTACTGCTAATTGCGAGAAAAAGATAGTCAATATGCTCTGAATTAAAATAATATAACATAACATTACTGGATTTATATTTTGTGTAAACCGACCTTTCATTCAAGTACCAGCGTCGATATACAATAGTCCCCCTCTTATGAGGCCACCCAAAATGCACCAAAAATGTTGCCTCATAAGAGAGGCGGCCTCTCTTGAGGGGTAATACATGCATATGAAAATGTGACACTTGCTGCATGGAAAAATGTCCTTTGTAGAGTGGGTGGCCTGTTTTGAGAGGTTCCTTACAAGAAGGGGACCATTGTAGTTGCACAGACTGTAAGGACAGTCCAGAGTAACAGCTTTCCTTGGTGTACATTGCACCCATATTGGCACTGAAGGAGTTAAAATGCCTAGAGGACCACATCTATGCTGCTTTCTTACCTGTTTTTGGGGGCAAAACCTATTATCTGAGTTGTAATAAATGTTTTTGCACATTATAAGGGTTAATACATTGCTGTGTGGACAGAACATCTGCTTACTCAGCACTGAAGTATGGATTGGCTTTCCAAAAACAAAAGATCATCTTTCACTACATGCACTTAGTGGGAGGTCAATTCTGTCAACAGCTGCCTTAACAAGTAAATCATGCACATTTCCCAAATGAAAGTGAAAAAAAAAGCAAAGATATAGGTGTATGGATTTTTGACAGGCATAAAAAGTAGCATCTGGGGATGGCTCTTTGTTGGTGAATTTGTGTTAGCTCCCATATTAGTTTCGTGATGTCTGCAATGTGAACAGGTTTATATCTGTCAGACTTACATATATCGACTGAAACAAAATATCATTGTATGGGTGAATTAGAAGACTGTGTTCCTCCCTGTATAAACACCCTTGGAGTGAATTGAAAGAATGTATCCCTCTGTGTACTTGTTGATACAGTAAAACCTCTCTAACTGAACACCTCTCTATACTGAACACCATTTCTTGGTCCCAAATATATACATGTACTTATAAGCAGCCTGGGGTCTTTACAAAGTACACTAAAATGACCCTTTTTCACTTTTCAACAATATTTTCAATGTGATAGGTTTAGTAGCATCAAAAAGATGGTTAAATGAGAAATATTAGCCTTATTTTTAACATTGTTCTGGTCCTAATGTGACAGGGGCCCACTTATTAGAGCATGGGTGGATGTTTATCGGAAAAATATGGTATGTTCAATGAAGACACAGTAAACCATATGTTGAGTCCATGTATGACTGATACAACTGCTATAAATAAAGCAAGGCAACACATCACAGTGGTTACTTCTATTTGTGCATCTATGTCAACTTCATGAGGTATATATATAGATAAAATTTAGTCCCATCACCATATGATTTTGATGATCGTGTCACAGAGTTCCCATGTTACACAGCATGGCTGAAATACAGATCTGTGCTTATACCATGTACCATATCTTCGGCATTATATATATTGCAATATGAATCGCATTGTGAAAGAATGTATTACATGTATAATACTCTATATGCAATAACCACTGTAAACATTTTGGCCCATATAAGTAGTTAGTAAACAGTCCCTGGTGTATCATAAGCCAACATCAATTTTTGCACCAGCATTTTAGAGTTCATATATTACAGGATTAACTCTTTCAGTGCTAATAACAACTAAGTTTGTGCCCGTTCATATTGCAACAATGATTGCAGATTAAAGTTTGTCGATTCAAGTAGCAGTGTGCCTGTATATGTCAAGGAAAGAAGCCCAGCCCAGGCCAACAGCTCTCCTGGGCTGACTGTGGCACACAGAAAGCTCTTCAGTCAGTCTGCAACTAGCACAGAAAGGGTTAAGGACAGAGAGGTTGTGTAACCTGTGAAGACTGTGGTGTGTAGTTGCATCTGGGTGACCTTGACCCAGTTTTCAATGTCACTGCTGAATTCTGTGTCCAAATACCCTAATTGCACTGGAGAAAACGTGGAGCTTGGTTTGTTTAGAAGGCAATGTGGATGACCACTTGAGTTTGAACTGAAGATTTGAAGTTACATAATATGTTTGAAGTATGCTTTTTCAGAGGACATCTGCTTAGGTTACATGTACATTTGGATGGCCTTGCCCCATTTTCCAAATCCCAACCTTAGTCAATTCAAGACAAGACATGATAATATTCTTATCCTGTAAACCTTTTAAATGAAGTTAATTGCCTCTATACATCCTCCATTTGGATGTTGTATAATTGACTGCCTGCAGACCTTAAAGTCACCAGACCTTGCCTGCTAAACAGATCAATCTGCATGTCCTCTGTGCTCCACTAGCAGCACGGATAATACAGAGTTGGTCTGCTTTGGAGACCCCCAGGCCATTTCTTAACCCTATGTTTGAGAAGGTTTTCAGCAGAGTAGACCTTCTACATTTGTGTCAAAACACAGACCTTGGTCTGTGCTGGATAGAGACTGAGAGAAGCACGTTCCCTGCAATATTTGGGGGTGGGGGGTGGGGGTGGGGAGAAGGGTTAAAAAATGTAACACACTACCATGATATGTGTACCTCGTCCTGTGATCACTGCATTCATGCATTAAGTCAGGTAACATGCTTTAATTTTAAAGCTAATCATTTATCAAAATCACAAGTTGAAAAGTGAATGGACAATTCAGAAAGCAACTTTCATTATTCACTACAACTTGGTGTGTTCAATGTTGCTTCCAGGTTGCTGGGGTGGGTGGGTGGGTGGGATTTAAAAAAGGGGGCGGGGAGGCTTAAAAATATTTATTGCAGCCCATATAGGAAGTGATACTGCCAACATTTCCTTTATTCCACTGTGTGATACACGGGATATGATAGCCGGGATATAATAGCCGGTTTCTGTTTGCACTTAACTCTTACCTCCCAGAAAGGTCAGAGCTGGCAATCTTCGTACAAGTTTTGCCACATGATCAATGTATGGTCTAGAACATCTTAGAAAAAGTTCAGTGATCTGTGCAGAGGTGAAACTGGGTGCATTCTATAAATCTCTGAAAGATTTGTTGTAGACTCTATTTTTTCAAAAATCATGACAGGAAAAGAGTTAAAATATTTTTATGCCAGGGGCCACCAGTCACTGACAGAACAATGAGAAGTGTTGATGTGACAAGACATTTTCATATAATATCTATGGAAATGCAGGATGGTTCTGCTGATAGTTGCTTCATATTCAGGCATTTATGTTGCTATCTAGGGCCAGTTATTAAATAACATGAGAACTGCTCCAAGGGAGGCAGTGCCTGATACTCGTATATTAATACATGGGTAGAGACAGGGAAGATCACAGCCATTAAATAGATAGGAAGTCCAGGCAGCCTCAGCCCATTTTGTACTGGAAACATATTACTTTTGTAATTGATAGTGACAGTGACTGGTTGTTTTTGATTGTGTTTGCAGAAGTGCACGGCCTGCAAAACTAATGGTGCTACACTGGGTTGCTTCAGTAAAGGCTGCAATCAGAAATACCACTTCCTCTGTGCAGTGGAAAAAGGTGAGTAAAAATGGGCCCAAATAAAACAGACTGCCACATGTGCTGGAGTGCAGGATATGGTCATGTGGAAAAAAAAATATCCTAATAAAAATATTACGGGTGAAAAAAGTGGTGAGGCTGAGCCAAAAGTATGGGTGTTCCATATTTATTTTATGCTGACTAACATTCTGCTGATATCTTTGCCACTACCAGCTTTGGAGATAAAGAGGTCAGAGAGCTTGAGGTCAGAAAGGGTCGAGTTGGGGGGGGGGGGGAGGAAGATGGGGAAGGGGGTAGAGCTGCAGGAAAACAAGAGGTACTAAGTAAGTCAACATGGGCTAGATATGTAACTGAACTTTCGCAGTACAAAGTCTGTAACTATTTGTGTAGCACCTTTGAAACTTGTTCTAAGTTGTTCTTGTGCAAGTCCACCTTATCTTGCCTGGTCAGACCAAGAATGAGTCACCAGCTCAAACTGGCACAGGTTGGGGACATTTTAGTGTGAGAGACACCTCATCAACAATTTCCATTCTTAACAATTTCTTTTAGTGAGAGCTTTGAATAAAATTGTTTAAACAAACAACATTTTACATCTTTGCAATTTGAACAGGAAGGGATAAACTCCAGTCATACCAAATTTTGGTTTTCATGTTAGTTTATACCTAGAGTTACACCATCAATATCCATCAAAAGGACTTCCATTGAGTGTGAAGATGCATGCTCAAAAATTAATGTGAGGGTAGGGCTGATGATTTTCCATTTTTGGTTCAAGGATTTTCCGTTTTTGCCCTATCGTCATTAGGATGTTTTCCGGTTTTTTCCCAAAAGCCTTGTCGGCCATCAGAGCGACCACCCTTGGGCTTTGCGGCAGCCATCTTTCCTATTGAAACTCAAGTTCACACGAGAGTCTCGAGTTGCGAGATTAATGGCGGCGCCCTGGTAAAAGCGTATTTGTAGAACGGAAATGGTTTAGAGCTTTAATTTTAGTGTTTCAAAGGACGAATTGTGCAGATTTTTCTACATTTTGTGTTGCTTTAATTGATTTGTTTCTTTTACTGGGAAATTTTTACCGATTTCTGTTAAATTCCATGGGAAAATTACTTTTCCGTTTTTTTGTTACTCATTCCGCGATTCCACCAGATTTTCCATGAAAACGGAAAATCATCAGCCCTATGAGGGTCACTCATCAAGTCATTGTGCAGCTGACCTGTTAGGCAGCCAGAGCATAACTGTACATGCAAAGCCAAATCAGTCACAAAAATAAGGCAGAAACGAGAGCAAGACCAAAATGGCTAAACCAATCTAGACCACTATTAAATGAAGTAAGGCAAAAAACAATAGAGCAAAAGAAAGAGGCTGATCTTATCAATAATACCAATTATATTCCAGAATTGTGGTTTATTCAACATTTGAATAGATGTTTCTCCAAAACTGCAAGGCAAATATTTGCCAGTAAATTTCTGATAACATTTTTGCACCAGGGTGGGGGTGGGGGGATTGAGTGGGCCCCTCCCGGGTGACATTTTATACCTTCTGATATCTGTATCTGTAACAAAGTTATTGTTTGGCCCTCTTACTAGAATTGCACTATAGATTGTAGAACAAGTTTATTTCACACTTTTACATGACTTATGGGATGCCACTGTTTTTTTGTTTTTTTTTGTTTAATTCAACAAAAGTTGTATGGCCACCATATATTCAAGAGTTACAGCGTTGAATCTGACTCTAAGTAGGCCCTGAGAATAGCTGTCTTAGTAATGTAATTACACAAGTGCAGTTCAAGCAGACTAGACCTGTGACCCATCATCTGAAAAGCCATGATGGGATTCTTGAGAGGCCAGATGCTGGAGAACCTTGGGAAGGTTGGGATGCCCTGATCAAAGATGTTGATCACTTGTCAATGTGGCCCATTCACATTTGCCAGTGGTCTGTAGGTGTATCATCCACATGAAAAATGAGCCCCACAACTGCATCATATCATGCGTAATTTCTTTTCAAGCTCAGTGGAGAAAATATTGATGAATAATGCGAGTCTGATACATGGCATGGGGTATATCTATGAAGTCATGCCTGAATCATTTATATCCAACTTGTTACTTTCATATTCCCATTTATAAGGCAGCATCAATGTCAATGTTTTTGTCATCTTGATGGCTGACAAGCAGGTATAATGAATAATAATACTGTATAGAGGGCCAATAGGTATGATCTATGTGTATGGTCACGTACCATAAACATTACAGCCCAAAGGCTTCTCTTATGGGGACTGCATTGATCAGCTGTTGGCATCAGAGCAGTGGCTCCAAAATCACATCTAAGAAATATCAAGAGGCTCTTTCACCATAGTATGGCTGAATCAGCTTGCTTTTTCACACTGCCAATTGTAATTGAAATATTGTGTTATACAACTGTGTTGATTCAGTGATAAACATGAGGGCTGTCAGCTTTTTGAACCAATGCCACCAGCACTGGGTCTAAATATAGACTGACCTGGATTCATGACTGGTCTGCCAGTATGCAGACCTGTCATCTGATGGCCAGCAAATCCGTGGAATCATGTGAGCTGTAAATGTCAGGGGTGTACGGCAGAACAGGTTATGTGTGGCTGGTGTGTTACATGTGCTGTCCCCCAACTCTCTTCTTTCACAAGCATTATTGAGTAGTAGCAAGACCTTTGAGATTTATATCCAGACATGGCTATGATGAGGCAAGTAATTTTGCAAAGGGTAAGGGCATATCTGCAATGCAGTGCAAGGTGCATTTATTATTGGGAGCACAAGGGGCCAAGTGTATATGTGTGTGTGTGTGTTCAGTTGAATAAGAATAAGGCATGCTTTATACAGTGCTGCCACCTGAACATCATTTGGATCTTGTATGACAGTGCAAATCCTCATCACATGTAATTATTTTACCTGTTAGGTTCCTGCAGCCTCCATTTTACCCCTCCATCTTAGCCTTTGATAGCACCAATAGTGCTTGTCTAATATCATGCAATACCTCACCAGTTTACATCCTGATACACTTTTGGTTAAGCAGACAAATGTCAATCTAACTGTATTACATTTTACGGGGAGCATCACTGGCAAAATGTGTCCAGACATTAAGACCCCAACAAACTTTTTACCTCAGCTGACTTGTCAGTCAGCTGAGGTTTTTTGAGGGTCTGTCGTCCGTCGTCCGTCCGTCCGTCCGTCCGTCCGTCCGTCCGTCCGTCCGTCCGTCGTCCACAATTCACATTTTCAACTTCTTCTCAAAAACCGTCAGCCAGATTCACTTTAAACTTGGTGGAGATGTGCCTTGGGTGGGTCTCTACCAAGTTTTTTCAATTGGTCACGGTCCAGTGATTTTTGGATTTTTAATGATTTTTTTTGTTCTTTTTTGGGTAAATCTTAAAAAATCTTCTTCTCCAAAACCGCTTACCCAATTGCTTTGATATCACACAGGAACACTCCCTGGGACTCCTAGTTCTTAATTTGTTCACCAGGTGGCGCTGCGATTTTTTCCTAATTCTTTATGAATTTTTGTGAGTTATAGCTATTTTTGACTTCTTCTCCAGAACCGTCACTCAGATTCAGCTGAAACATGGTGGATATGTTCCTTGTAGAAGGGTCAAACAAAGTTGTTCACTATGTGGGAATGCTACAGATTCCTGATTTTTAACGATTTTTTCAATTCTGGTACTTGTCGGTCAATGCAGCTTTCCTATTGATTACTATGGAAGTCAATGGGCATTCTAATGCTAATTCACATTTTCGACTTCTTCTCCAAAACCGTCATCCAGATTGACTTCAGACTTGGTGGGGACACACCTTGAGTGGATATCTACCAAGTTGTTCAAATGGTCACGCTCCATTGATTTTTATAAAATATTTTTGAATGCACCTTTACTATTGATTACCATGTAGGTCAATGGGCATTCTAATGCTAATTTACATTTTCGACTTCTTCTCCAAAACTATCATCCAGATTTGCTTCAAACTTGATGGCAATGTACCTTGGGTGGGTGTCTACCAGGTTTGTCCCAATGGTCATGTTCCAATGAATTTGGATTTTTTTATGATTTTTTTTCAAAAATCTCTACAAAAGTTTTAATAGGAAAGTTTAACATGGGAATTTCTTGTAATTGTCATAACTTTAATAATATTGACCAGATTTACTTCAGACTTGGTGGGGATGTGCCTTAGGTGGATCTCTATCAAGTGTGTTCAAATGGTCATGCTCTATTGATTTTTGGATTTTTTATGAATTTGTTTGTTCTTTTTTGGGGCAAACCTTCAAAATTCTTCTCTGAAACCGCTCACCCAATTGCTTTGATATCGTTCATAGACACTCCCGGGGACACCTAGTTCCCAATTTGTTCACCAGGTGGCGCTGCAATTTTTTTTTATGAATTTTTTGTATGGTTTTGCTATTTTTCACTTGTTTTCAGAACTGTCCCTCAGATTAAGCTGAAATGTGATGGATATGTTGTTGTGGAAGGGTCAAACAGTTGTTTAGTAGATGGCACTGCTTTGGATTCCTGATTTTTAAGGATTTTCAATTACGGTACTTACCAGTCAGTGGAGCTTTCCTATTGATTACTATGTAAGTCAATGGGCATTCTAATGCTAATTCACAGGACAACTGACACGAAATTTACTGTTTATTTGATAACTTGAGATCTGTTTTGAGTTAGCTACACATGTTAATTATTCTGTATGAAGGTCATGCTGAGACAGTACATGAATGACCTTGACCTTGTTTGTGGGGTCACAGTGCAACATACATGAATTTTACTCTTCATTATAACTTGAGAATTACTTGAACTATGATGTTGTACATGTAAGTGTTCTTCTATAAAGTTCAGACTTACTCAGAACATGGTGTCCTTGATCCTTTCCCAAGTTCATAGAGCTGCAAGTGTGATGAATGTCAAGATCAGCTGAGGCACGGGCTGTTCACAGAGCCCTCTTGTTTTTGTTTTGTTTTGTTTTTGTTTTTGCTTTTTGTTTTTTTTTTGGGGGGGGATATACTTGTCCTACTGTCTGTCCATAGCAGAATCCTTGTGAGCAAAATATCTGAGGATTCACGGGCCACATCAAACTTAAAATTTAACTGTATTGTACCTCGACACTCTTTCTTGACCTGAGTACATTTTGATGACTTTGACCTCATTTTCATGGTCACAGGACCTAAATGTATGTGCAAAGTGGGGGTTATCCAGTGGGGGTTATCCAGTTTGTTGGCTACAACTGTTCAGAAACTCAAACTTGACACCCAACTGACAAGAAGGAAAGCTGTTGACTCTGCTTTAACACAAGAAAAGGGTTAAATGTGCAAATGTTTTAAATCTTTGGTTAAACAAGGGTGCAATAAATGATGTTCCTTATGAGGAAAACCTGTGCACCACATTATTGAGAACTGAAAGGGTTGAAGTGATGTCAAGTTGGGACAAATTTGAAAGACCTTCAAAAACTAGGCTACCATAATGATGCAGCTGGAAAAAAATGTTCCCAAAGTTTTCTTTTTGAATTTAAATTTATCTTGGGAAAAGAAAACTGTGAGCTATTGATGTGTTCAGTTTTAGTGGTACATCCTCTCAAATTAATTGTACATTTGTCTCTTCTTCCAGAATGTCTACTCGATGAAGGCAACTTTTCTCTCAACTGTCCAAAACACAAGGTAAGGCAACATGAAATTTATGCAGTAGTGTCTTGACCTACTGTTTTAACCCTTCCTCTGCTACATGCGAGAAAACCCGCCTAAAGATACTTGCTTTTCATATGCTACAGGCTAGTTTATCCGCCCAATGTAGCACATGCCGAAGATCAACTTTCAGTGCATGTAATTACCAAGATATGGCAACATGGCACATTCTCCTGCAGATGTACAACATATTAATAATATTTAATATTTTTATTAAAACCCCCGGGACTTGGGGAAAGTACAATTAACATCAAATATATAAAAATCACAGAAATAAACTGTATAATACAAATCAAGTAAAACGAAGGAGAGACAATGATGACACACACTCAAGTAAGAGGCCAGTCTGCAACTGAAAAACATAAGAAGTACAACAACATCCAGTCATGTATGAAAAATTAATAACAGTAATAAAATTAGTGGAATGTAACTGGGCATTAACCACAACCTAACGTCAGGTTGAGACCTGCCTGGGCGAGCAGCGCGTCACTCCCCGGGAGACAATCCAGAATTGCATGAAGCAATGAGTAACCCAGGCAGAGAGAAAACAAATACAGATTAGAAACCAAAGACAAGCAAGTCTATTATAATGTTACACTGTAAGTTACCCCAGACTCAGCTTATGTGTCATGAGGCAGCAGAACCCGACAGCCCAGGGTGAGAACACTTCTGTACTCAGCCCACGCTGTCGGGATCTGCCATCACCTGTCAGAAAATGGATACAAGTTAGAAACCAAAGACAAGCAAGCCTATTAAAATGTTACACTGTAAATTGCCCCAGACTCAGCTTATGTGTTATGAGGCAGCAGAACCCGACAGCCCAGGGTGAGAACACTTCTGTACCCAGCCCACGCTGTCGGGATCTGCCAGCGCCCGCCAGAAAACAAATACAAATTAGAAAGCAGGAGGTAGCAAAGTAGCCAAAGAATATTCATTGGACCATGGCTTAACAAAGTTTTCATGGTACAGAAGATATCAGATTGAATTTACAACTCCATTCTGCGAATCATAAGATGTGACAAAAGTAGTTCCTTTAAGACAAATGTTGATTAGTGAATATCCATATGAAAGTATTCTATCCAGTAAAATGCCCCCTAGAATAGGACAGAAGCCTAAATTGTAAGTCACGTACAGTTGTATCAATTTTAATGATCATTTTATACAGTCCTGCCCAGTATTTACACACAAGTTCATCAACGGGGGTAACATTCAAGGCAAGTAATAGATTTGTGTGATATGAGCGCTTATTAAAGCCAAAATCTTTTTTAATAATGGACCCTTGAGCGGCCTTAAGACCATTAGTATCAGAACTGTTTAAAAAATACACTGTCCAGACCATACAAGAGGGTGTGCAAACCCATTACATTCCATAGATGTGTTGTAATAGATGCATCCAGTCCCCAACCGATGATAAACCAAAAAAATATGACGACAGGCTTTGATCCTGTTATCCATATGCTTGTTACAACGACCAGATTTATTAAAATTTAAACCAAGAATATCAACGTGAATACAAACTCCCAAATTTTCATGATCCAGAAATAGAATAGGATTTTCACTAAAAAGAGGTTTACGAAAGACAGTACAGTCAGATTTTTAGCTCTGCTGACCAAAGGTCGCAGAGCTTATGCGATCGCTCATGTCTGTCCATCTGTCCATCCGTATTTAAAAGGTTTAGAGGACCGGTTTAAAACCACCTGTTGCTTTTTGTAGGTGATTGCCTGTTTCAAGTGAGGAGTGAAATTTGTTTCTTCACATTGGTATTGGAAGATGAATGTTGATGCTTTGGTAACTCTGGAATCTCTTTGTTGTCATTGTTGGGTTTGATATTTATTAATATGCGTCATGTTTTTTCTGCATGTGTATCATACTAGAGACGTCTGTCCCTCTGTCTCCCCGTCTGTAATATTTTGCTCATTAGTGCGATACCGTCCACACTTTTCAAGTTAGCCCAATATAATTTTCAGGGCTTATAGGGCGTGTGGAAATCTAGGCTCCTTTAGATATTGGTGGCGCCACCTACAGTGTTATGTCATATAGGGGTCAAAATGTGGAAATCTTCTGAACACTCTTTAATTTTTGGCGGATCATCACCAAATTTGATGGGATTGTGTGGGGGGTCTAAGTCTAAGTTGCCAATGATACTAGCGGTGCCACCTATAATTTAACGAAATGGCCAAAATGTGTTTTAAGATGTAAAATTCCATATTTGAAAGAGTACGTAGATTAGACTTGTTAAATTTATGGAATATATAGACCAAGGCCAAAAGTAGAATGTTATGTAATAGGAGTGACCTTGACCTATTTTTGTGAGGTCACCATGCCTGTAAAGTTGAAAAGGGGATTCTGTAATGGCAGGGTGTAGCTTGGACATCAATGGCAAAGAGAATTGAGCCTTCATATATAAATTGCGCTTGATTACATAATACATAAAACTTTACTTGGTGACATACTTTTTGGGTCACTGTGACCCAGTAATTAAGGAGTTTGGCCTTGTCCAAGTTTATTGTTTTTTGTCAATAACTCAAAAAGTTATTACCTGATTTGAACTAACAGACTATATATGGAAAGCTGGATGGAGGGAGCATATTTCAAACAATAACAATTTTTTTTAATCCATGTTGAAGGTCAAGGTCAAATGGCCAGTTTGAATATAGGGGTCATCTCCTGAATGCTCTGCACCCCATAATTTTTTAGATAGGCCCATATAACATTGAGGAGTTATAAAATGTATAATGTAAATCTTTGTCAACATATAATAATATAACAATGGTGGCCCGAGCAGGGCCAGAATCTGGCTGCCTTCTATTCTTAGAATTTTATATTGGAGATAGTAAATATATGCAAGATGATGACGTTTGGATAAAAAAAATTATGCCAATAAGAAAGTAGCATGATGATATTGACGAGGTTCTCACGCTTCCCTTGATAAATTGAAAACATTCCCGGAACCAACAAGAGAATCGTACGTAGTTTGAGGCTGCAAAATATGCAATTTTACCACTGTTTTGTGGATTTTTATCAGCAAATGCACCAAAAACAATTGATTAGATGTTTATTTAGAAGTCTGTATGAATAAAATCGTCACATTTACGCAACAAAATTGTTTCTGCAGCAAAAATTATGCAGTTTGATTGACCGGAAATTAACATACAATGTCTTTGTTTACACAAATAAACGTCCATGTGGATGCCCTGAAGATCATGTTTATGGGGCAATCCCAAGATTAAATTCAGTGTGATAGACAAGCCCCCCAAAAGTGAACAGCAGAGGAAGGGTTAAATAAATTTATCTGGATATCAGCCAATTGGTGTGTACACAATATGTATCTATGGTGTAATACTACCCTCTCAATCACTCATGCTTATACCCCTGCTTATCAGGTTCCCAGCCAGGTTTTTCAACCTGAAACTTTTTATGGCTGACCTGTGGTTACATGCACAAACCCCCAAAGGGGCCTCCGGTACAACTTCCGGTGTTTGCGCATGCTCACCAGTTTCTCTCCTGGCTTCCGCCCACGTTGTTGTGGTGATCACAGGAGTGCCCCAAGATCGGCTTGTTTTTGCAGTTTTCACTGCCGGAGCAACTCGTCGCCCAAGGATCGAGATAAGTGTGGGGTAGTGAGTCGTTGGACCGTTCTTTGAGCGAGAAGCCTTGATTCCTACCTGTTTTTTTTATCTATTTGGTTTCAGGAACAAGTGGTCTTTTCCCTTGAAAACCAACATGGCGGACAAGGATGTGGACCGCAAGGAGCGTGAGAGACGTCAAGAACGATCTCGCCTCCTTATCCAGCAGCTCCGGGGGAGGCAGGGGCGCAGCCTCTCACCCCAAGTGAGTGCTGGAACAGCTCCAGCTGTCCCTGCCAGTTCAGTGGCGGGCATCCCTGCTTCTCAGAAGCAGGATGTGGCCGGCCATCTGATGGGGAAGTGGGACAACCATCCGCACTGTAGAAAGTGCAGATGGGAGCTGGAGCGACTGCAGTGCTCGAGGTTACGACCTTGTCAGCACTGTAAAAGCTGGTCAAGTGAGAGGTGGGACCTCTTTGAGTTGGCAGAACGTCGGCGGGCTAAACGGTCTCACCGTAGAGCTCCATCCGTTCAAGACTCACCGGCAAGCCTGCGAGTCACCACCTCCTCCTCTTTTCGGAGAGTTGAGGCGGTGGATAGTGCCTCGGATTCGGCGGGGGCGACCCCAAAGAAGAGGAGGCGCTCTCGCAAGAGAAAGGGGGACAGGGCCGAGGAGCCTTCTGAAAAGAGGGCACCCGCCTTGGATCCTGGACTCAAGGCTATACTGGACACTATGCAGAGAACACAGATGCTGATGGCCACCACCATGCAGTCTTTTGTGCAATCTGCACAGATGAGAGTCCCTTTTCCCACACCAGCTGTGTCTGTGGCACCTGTGGGTCAGCAGACCCAAGACCCGGGTTTCCCAAGGGAAATTCAAGGTCCAGGTGCAACTGGCCCTCCTGCAGAGGAGACCAGCATGGACACGGGGGAGGTACCGGAACAGCCCGGTTTGCCGGTTCGCTCTACGGAGGGGACCGGCGTGACTGGCACTGTGGAAGGAGCCACAAGTTCTCTGGTGGGAGATGCCCCAGTGCTCACGGAGGTGGGTCATGAACCCTTGCCCGGAGCACGCCAGGAAGTACATGATACTTCCCTGGCTGGTCCGGACCGGTCCGGTACGTTAGATCCGGTGCTTGCCGAATCCGTGCCGGCCGTGACCGGGACCGGACTGGACCACTCCGATGAGCAACCGGAGAGGACCAGTCGAATAGAAGCTGCCCTTCCCTCTCTCCCCACGCCACTTTTTCCACTGCATAGTGGTTTAGATGAGCGGGGAGAGCCTTTGTCTGACGGAGAGGGCTCGTTACACGAGTCTCTTCTCGACGAAGGCGAGGACGAACGCGAGGAGCGCCTTAGGCGTAATCTGGAGCGTGAGTCCCGACCTGTCCAAGGGATGGGGTCGGAGAGCGATGAGGTGTTGGCCGACGAGCCGGCCCATTCCGCTCAACGACAGTTGTCCTTTGAGGACAGCTCAGCCCCAGCCGAGGTTAGTGAACCTGCAGGGCTCTTTTACTCGACAAAGGAGTCGATCTTGGCTCTCCTCGGAGACACCTTGAAGGCTCCTCCCTTGCCACCGACCACGAAGAGACGAGCGATGTCAGTGTACCCACTAGAGTCGCCGTCTGTGTCGGAACAAGTCGGGTCCGGGTTCCCCTTCTCTGCTTACGTGGATGAAGTGTACCAGAGCCTGGATAAAGAGCTCCGGGGATCTAGGTCGCCCTCCGGCGTCCCGACTCAGCAAGCGCTGAAGTGTGGGAAGCTGTTGAGGAGGCCGAGAGCTAACGTTGCTAGGTACTGTGTACCTAATGAAATCTACGATAATAGGGCCACGGAGGTAGACGTGGAATGGGAGAGTATCTGTAAATGGATCCCCCCATCTCCTAAAGTCCCCCAGGAGGTCCTTAGTAGATTAGAGGAGGATGCAAGAGCGATGGTAATCATCGCCTCCTTCTTGGACGTGTCCTCGGCCGCGTCTGCCGAGATCATGCAGCGACTCTTCGTGTCGCAGCAGGTCCCGGAACCAGTCAGGGACTGGATAAGTCTGAATACCCGGCTTCAGGCGTCCCGGGGTATGGCGATAGAGCACCTTCTCAGGCAGGCCATTACAATGGAAGCCAACCTGAGGTTAACAAGGCGAGATTCGTGCTTGCAAGTCACCAACCTCACGGAAGGTGAACAGCGAGCCATCCGAACTCAGCCTTTGTTCTCGAACTACTTGTTCGGAGGTGCTCTTGCTCCCATCAGGGACCAAGTGGTCGAGCAGCGAAAGCGGGAACAGGCCGATGAGGCTAACCAAGCCATCCTCGACCTAGCTAGAGCAGCCACCAAGGCTCGTGGACAGGGAGCCAAAATTTCTGGCGCCAAGGACTCCTTTGCAAAGAGGAGGAAACCTAGGCGACCTAGGAACAAGAAGCCTCAGAAGCAGGGTTCAGCTGACGCACCGTCCTCCGGCAGTGGCAAGCAGAACCGGCCCTTTCGGAAGCCCGGCTTCGGTAAAGGAAAAAGGGACTGAAGGTGCGTGCCAGTCATCCACACCCGTCAGGAGCTTTTACGACGGGTCTGGGGCGATGTGTCAGCGTCTCGGCGGTCGGTTAGCCGACTTCCGCAGTCACTGGCTTTCCGTCACGGACGACTCGTTCGTGTTAAGTGTCCTAGAAAAGGGATATGTGCTACCGCTCAAAGAGCGACCGCCCTTGTCCCGCGTCCCCTGGAAGTTCGAACCGCCGTCCCAAGAGCCGAAGAGGTCATTCTTCCACGAGGCGGTCGAGAAGTTGTTGGCGAAGGGAGCCATAAAGAGGGTGAGGGATCACTCTTCTCCGGGATTCTACAGCCGACTATTCTTGGTCGCAAAGAGGGACGGCGGCTGGAGACCGGTCATAGATCTGTCTCATCTGAACACATATTTGGAAGTTCCACACTTCCACATGGAAACGCCGGAATCCATAACGAAGGCTCTCCGACCCGGGGACTGGACCTTCTCCCTGGACTTGTAGGACGCGTATCTGCACGTGCCTATGTCTCAGGGCAGTCGGAAGTACCTACGGTTCGCTTACGCAGACCGGGTATTCCAGTTTCGAGCTCTTCCTTTCGGCTTGGCCACGGCACCTCAGGTGTTCACCCGGATAGTGCAATCCGTGGCAGCATGTGTTCACAAGAGGGGCATAAGAATGCACGTGTACCTGGACGACTGGCTTGTCCGAGCTTTAGTTCATCAGGAACTAATCAAGAACAGAGAATATCTGTTGAAGCTGTGCGGGGACTTAGGGCTAGAAGTAAACATCCCCAAATCAAATCTCACACCCAAACAGGTGTTTGTCTTCCTAGGCATTCATTTCGATCTAGTCCGATTCGAGTGCCGTCCTTCCGAGGACAGATGGGACAGACTACAGAGCCTTATCAAGAGGTTCATGAGATCGACACAGCAAACAGCTCGGCAATGGCTGTCGCTGTTGGGCATGATGTCCTCGATGGACTCGCAAGTTCCGTTAGGACGCCTACACAGGAAGCCACTCAACATAGCTCTGAACGCCAAGTGGAACAGGACCAGTTTGCGGCAAATGGTCGAAGTAGGTCCGCACGACAAGTACCTCATCCGTTGGTGGACGGTGAGAAGGAACGTCATGGGTGGACAGACGATGAGGCCGTTCAATTCCAGACTGGTTGTTTACACGGACGCGTCAAAACAGGGCTGGGGAGCCCACACGGACTCCAACATGGTCTCAGGCATCTGGCCTCTGCACTTGAGACATTTTCACATCAATTGGCTAGAACTGGAGGCAGTATATTTAGCCCTGCAGAAGTTCGAACAGTTGGTGAAAAACAAAGATGTGACGTTGATGTCGGACAACAGGACTGTGGTGGCATACCTGAACAAACAAGGGGGCACCCGGTCCAAACTGTTGTTCGAACTAACAAAGAAAATACTTCTCTGGTGCGGCAGCAAAGGAGTAAGGATTCTGGCCCGTCACATCAGCGGCCATCTAAATGTAATGGCCGACCAATTGTCCCGAAAGGGACAAGTGATAGGGACAGAATGGTCCCTACACCCACGAGTAGTTCAGGCGTTATGGGACCGATGGGGGACACCCCATGTGGACTTGTTCGCCACCAGATGGAACCACAAATTGCCAGTGTTCGTGGCTCCAGTCCCAGATCCTCTAGCTTTTGCGGTGGACGCCCTGGCGATGTGCTGGGACAGAATATGGGGCTACGCCTTTCCTCCGCTCCCGTTGATCCCTCAAGTTCTGAGAAAGATCCGGGAAGAGAAGGCGGAGATCATCCTGGTGGCTCCCTGGTGGCCAAAACGGGATTGGTCTCTCGACCTACTGGAGTTGAGTCGCGAGGCTCCGTTACGTCTACCAGTCTGGGACAGACTGCTCGTGCAGCCTTGGACGTCCCGGTTCCATCGGAATCCGGCGGTGCTCAACCTTCACGCATGGAGGTTGTCGCACGACACGTCCAAGAGGCTGGGTTCTCGAATCTCGTTTCCTCAAGAATCGCACGAGGTAAACTTCGAAAGTCTTCTTTGAAGACATACGACTCGAGGTGGAGACTGTTCACTGAATTGTGTGCCGGGAAGCAGTTGGAACCTTGGTCAGCAAGATCCTCGGATGTTGCCGATTTCCTCTTGTATTTGTTTGAGGAAAAAGAGCTAAGTCCAAGGACTATCGAAGGATATCGAACAGCGATTTCTTCCTCCCTGAGCAAGAAATTGGGTCAATCATTAGGAGCAGACCCACATTTGTCAGCCTTGATTCAAAGTTTTTATACGGACAAACCAGTCGGCACAAATATAATGCCCACCTGGGATTTGAGCCTCGTCCTTTTGGCCATGACGAGACCTCCATTTGAAGAAAAGGATCCCAAAACGATCCAATTAAAATGGCTGACTTACAAGACTGTCTTCTTGCTCGCACTGGCCTCAGGGGCCAGAAGGAGTGAAATCCATGCATTGGATGTTAACGAGATTCGGTGGTCGGAGGATAAAACCTCCGTCACATTGAAACCACACATGGGCTTTTTAGCCAAGAACCATGTTGCCACAGACCCCACCACTGCCTTTACGGGCTTTACAATCAAAGCGCTTTCCGACACGTTATCAAGATCGGAACCTGATAGGACACTGTGTCCTGTGAGGGCGCTAAAGTGGTATTTGGACCGAACGAAAGAGATTCGTCAGGGTCGGAGAGCCCTCTTTCTTCCGTTGAGGAAAACCGAGTCGGGCAGGATAGCTGCTAATACCGTGTCCGCATGGCTGAAGGCGGCGGTCTGTAAGGCCTACCAGGTAGCCTCCGGGTCAGAGGATATTCTTAGGGTCCAAGGGGTAAGAGCACATGATGTCAGGGCTTTCTCTGCGTCGTGGTCTCTGATCCGCAATGTTGCCCTTGCCGACATTATGCGGGCATGCAGGTGGAAGGCTCACACAACATTCACATCCTTTTACCTGCGGGACCTGACCGAGATTCAGGGTGGTTTGATGGCGATGCGCAATACTCGCACAGCCTCCTTTGGCGATGGGAAGTAGCTCCGTGGTGACTACCAGACGGCCCCAAAGAGGCTCAAGTAGTATGTCCGGAGTCGCAGATTCATATGACCAGGCAAGTAGTCTGCTTTACTTCTACTGTGGTAGGCTGGGTTGAGGGAACAGAGCAGCTGCTCATTCTATATGCCGTTCTGCTTTTTTCCCTGAATTCTCCTGCTCCTTCTTGCAATAAGATTGCTCAGGTAGAGTTCAGAGTGATTAGGGTACCGTACTAACGTACGTAGCTGACCTATGGGGTATTACTGTAGACGTGTCAAAAGGTGAATTACGCCCTCCTCCATTCTGCTGGTATATCAGCATGAGTGATTGAGAGGGTAGTATTACACCATAGATACGTGGAAGCGATAAATGCTTCCTTTATCTATTAGTAATACTTACCTCTCAATCACTCAAAAGCCCACCCAGGCCGTCCCCGCCAGTGAAATTCTAGAGGAGAGAAACTGGTGAGCATGCGCAAACACCGGAAGTTGTACCGGAGGCCCCTTTGGGGGTTTGTGCATGTAACCACAGGTCAGCCATAAAAAGTTTCAGGTTGAAAAACCTGGCTGGGAACCTGATAAGCAGGGGTATAAGCATGAGTGATTGAGAGGTAAGTATTACTAATAGATAAAGGAAGCATTTATCGCTTCCACGTGTTTGTGTGAGAGATCTAATAAATTGCTTTATTTTTGCTTTTGTGTGTGTAAATGTACATATATATATATATATATATATATATATATATATATATATATATAAATATATGCATATATATATATATATATGCATGTATATACATATATATATATGTATATATATACATATGTATATGTATATGTATATGTATGTATATATACTGAATTGCATTATTTTAACTTGTATATATAGTAGATGTACCTATTATCGCTATTTTCCTGGTGTCGATAGGATGAGCAAAAACACTGTTATTGTGACTTTCTAATCCATCTTTATATATGATGAGTTGCCGGTCTCTGAACTGTGAAATTTGGTGCTGCGATATTTAGTTTCATTCACCGGTGACTCAGTTACGAGGGTAATTGCCGGTAAATGCATATTTGCCAAATATTATTTGGGTTTCTCAAGCTTAGCAAAAAACACACTTTTCAGAGAACACACACATTTTAAATTTTAATAATCACAGAGACCCTAGCTTTTTAGATTTTTCATAAACTGATTTCATGTTTACTTATACAAAAAATGTTTGCCCTGCTGACCCATGCCGAACTTGACTGCAGTTCTAGAAATATTTGCTTGTGGTTAATTTCGCATAAACTTCTTTTTCCTTATATTAGAAAATATTTGCGTATTTTAATTTCGCGCATCATGGCTTGTCTTTGTGTTACCTTTCATGATGTCAATTAATTTTGGCATGTCTTATTTTCGTGCATCAAGTACTAGCTCAAAAAGTGTGAATTAGGTTGAGCGTGAAAATTTCTAGAACTACAGTATCTGTGTAGAGTTTTTCATTTGCTATATCGAGAATGGGAACATTGTTTTTACAAGCTCGTCATTTTGTGAATTGAATTGAACTGACATGTCTTGCACAGACCATCTGGGTTAGTCAAGAAAAGACAACTTTATTTAGGTTTTACCATGGAAGTGCAGCTTAGAACTTGAAGCCTCTGATTTATAACAATAATTTCCCAATCTATGGTCAGTGATGTATTATGCTGCATTTTTACAAACCACATGGCTTAGCCTATCGAGAACTGGTACATTGTCCATGAGAGAGAGAGAGAGAGAGAGAGAGAGAGAGAGAGAGAGAGAGAGAGAGGGAGGGAGGGAGGGAGGGAGGGAGGGAGGGAGGGAGGGAGGGAGAGAGGGAGAGAGAGAGAGAGAGAGAGAGTGTATGTGATAACATCATAATTTAGTCTCAGAATCTTTGTATCCATGGATTTTGTTTAGCTACCAAATTAAAAGTAAAATACAACCAGAAAAAAAAAGGTGTGATATAAAAGTGAAGTAGGCCTTAAGGATGAAATGAATAGTCAGCAGGTCAGAAAAAAAATATGACTTGAAGGAAGCAGCCAGGATGTAGTCAGTCCTCTGCATTGTTAAAATACACATTAGATTCATGGACACACCTATTCAAGTTTGCATTGGAATGCAGTGTTTTCCTCACATAAGTGGCCCACCTTTCACCTTTTCCTTGCTGCTTTTTATTTATTGACAGCCTTTTTTCTATGAAAATAAATGACATTTTTGTAAGGTATCTTGCAAAACTGACCCAAAACAATGACTTAGATGTCATCCTGTGTGCCACCTTTATACTTTCACATCACAAGGAAAACCCTGGATTGCATATAATTGTATAGGAGGAAAAAAGCTGTTCAGCTGAGTCATTTGCATGGTATCATGATGCAATAACGCGGATAGCATAAAGCTATGGACTGCCCAGCCAGGCTAGTTTTGTGCCAGTCAACATGAAAGAACCTGTGATGGTGAATGACTGCACCGGATGGATGTACATGGTCAAATGAAGGCAAATATTTTCAAGTCAGATGTTTACAATCCATCTGAAAAAACAAATGGGTCTGTAAACTTCAGGTTGTCCTTGAATGTTATACTTAAAATTCTCCTATAGATGCATACATAACTTCAACTGAGGAATTTATCCTTTCCTCCTTGAATTTAGACTGAGTCAACAGCTTTCCTTGGCATGGGTTATCCAACCCATGCCAAGGAAAGCTGTTGACCTGGGGTGTGTTATCTTGATAAGTCTCATCTACAATTCTCAGTCAAATTGTTTTTCGTTACTGTTGAAATTAGTTGAAAACAATGAAGCAGATGATATTTTACCACCAGCCGGTTAAGGGGGAAAGGGTGGAAAGGGTTAAAGTACACAAGTGCGGAGATTTTACAAAAAATGTGTGGAAGGTAATGCCACCAGCAATGTGGGACAGTCATATCAGCTGCAATGCTACTGTGTCTTTCATCATTCAGCAAGGAGGTAGGCTTAGCCAGATGTACGGGCTGATCCCTATATCAAACATAAAGGAGTATGTTGCTCTTACAAAACCAGCAACTTGAAGCCTGATGAAATTTGCTATGTTGAAAGTCATTGTGTTCTCCGAACACACACTGATGTTGATACATGAAAGAGTTGTTATGAGTATGGAATAAGTTCTCTTTCTCCTTTTTTCCACACACAAATGGTAATAACACCGTAGGTTTTCTGTCTGTACAACCCTGTCATGGTGGGTGCTTGTCATGGTTGCCTGGTGACAAGGTTTGGGATATTATTGGCAGGAGATTATTATGCACGTCTCATGTGTTGGTATATCTGCTGCAGTAACCTGAAAGCCGTCCTAATATTGGGGCAGCATTTGTGCCAATAAAGGGGAAAAAAAAGTATACATGCACAATGTCAACCCAACTTCAACGAAATCATGTGAGGTTAACATGTCAAGGTGAACAAAGCTTTACAAGAATTATGATCTCTTCTCAGGTCATCAGTATCCTACTGGAAAAGAAGTGTTTGGATGACTTTTTTCTTTTGCTTTTTTTTTTGTTTTATGCGAGGTCAACATGTCTAGGCAACAACAGTCAATTAAGATTCCTTCTCAAGTCATCAGTAAATTTGGAAAGGAAGTCCTTGGATAACATTTTTCTTTGCTTCACAAAAGATCATGATTTTTTTTTTTTTTTTTTTTTAACCTTACTATCAAAATTTAGTTTCAAATTTGACCAAAATAAAAGATTAATATGTGCAGTATTTAAGGTTTTGTGAGGCTAATAATACTGCAAATGAATGTCTGTTTTTTCTATTTTTTCATTTTATTTTTTTTTTACCCTTCGGCCTTATAAGGCCAACGGGTATTGTCGTACTCAGCGCCGTCCGTCCATCCCATGGTTTTACCACCATAACTTCAGAAATTTTTGAGACAGGACTTTCAAATTGTACATGATAGTACACTCCTATATGGCCTACTTTGTGTGCAAGCATAGTTGACCTTGATGTAATTCTCAAGGTCACACAGTGGTCACGTGCTAAGCGACGTTACCGCTCTAACTATTGAAAGCCTGCATCTAGCAATCTAAATCTTACACACAAGAAGCTTCATAGAGTGATCTAGAAGCCTAATGAAAATCGAGGTCATAGCTTTATATTTGACCTACTTTTTGAAAGGTCAAGTGCACAATGGTGGTATTGATATAAGTAAGGAAGTTTTTAATTCAGTTACATGAAATTTTATACACACATGTATCACAACCAACGAATGTGTCATGAATCAAAAGTAGGTCACTAGGTCAAGTATCTGGGTCACAGTGACCTATTCATTGAAATTTTGTTTACCTCTATAACTTCAGAAATTTTTGAGACAGGACTTCCAAATTGCAAATGATAGTACACCACTGCAAGCATAATTGACCTTGACCTAATTTTCAAGGGCACACACAGGTCACAAGTTTGCTAAGTGACATTGTTCATCTAGAAATCTAAATCTTAAAACAAAAGAAGCAACATAGGATGATCTAGAAGGCTATTGAAAGTCAAGGTTATAACCTCTATATTTGACCTAATGTTTTTGAGGTCAAAGGTCAAGTGTACACAAGTAGTATTTGTGTAGGTAGCCTATACCTGATACTATGGGACACTATTCCTATTCACTTACAGCAAAAGAGATTGAAGGCGGCAGAAGGGTACTGCGTTCTTTGAGCGGTATTTTTTATTATTATTTTTAAGCCGTATAGTTACATATGTAAATTTGCTTCTAGAAAAGCATACACATTGTTCATCTTAAATGCATGCGTTTATGTGTTTTCACGGTTCTTTATTTGTAATTGTTTTCATTTTTTTTTTACCTTTCTTAAATTTTGGAAGATGCACTTTAATCATTTTTTATTGTGTTCAACTTAACTATTTTGTTGACATGTGCAGGTCATATGTTTGACACAATGCTGGTGTCATCCCTTCTAAACTTAGACCCAGAACTGTATATTCTACATACAACCATGAATGTTTAATTTCCTATATGACTTCAACTTGCAAAATTATTAGGTAAATTGTCATTAGTAAACACAAGGGAATAGATCAAAACTGTTATCTATACCTGCTTTGGCTTTGAAGTACTCAGGATGAGATTTGTACAGTCTTAAGCATGTTGAAACCATTGTTACAAGGGTGTGTATTTACATAAAATAATGTTGCTTGTATTCATTTGAGCTACAGCACTATTTTTTGTCTTTCAGGACAAGAAAGTCAAAATGTTAGGTTCATCCAGTACAAGTACAACATGACAGAAAAACGGTGAGTCCCTAGCATATGCTAGATTGATGTATAGTAGCACCTGTAAATGAAGGCTACTGCCATTAGAGGCCACCTGGCTTTTCTACTGTTACCACATTTCTGAAGACCTGTAAGTCTGTGTACTTTGTATTACTTGTAATTACAACCACCTGCTGTCCTGTGTGACCACTGTGGCCACACAGAAAGGGCAGTCTTAAATAGTCAGTACAGGCTGTACCTGTATTTCTGTAACTAATAGTATCAACATAACCCTTTGCACCTGTACACCAACTTGACATCAAATAATGTTTGCTGTGTAATTTATGTTCAAGAATTATGTGAACTGAAAATATTTTAAATGGAAATTGTGAGAGAGCATGTCTGACGACAGCATGTATGAGGACAGGGTGTATGAGGACAGGGTGTATGAGGACAGGATGTATGAGGACAGGATGTGTGAGGACAGGAAGTATGAAGACAGGGTGTATTAGGACAGAATGTATGAGGACAGGATGTATTAGGACAATGTATGAGGACAGGATTATGAGGACAGCATGTATTAGGACAGAATGGATGAGGACAGGATGTATGAGGACAACATTATGATGACAATGTATAAGGACAGGATTATGAGGACAGAATGTATAAGGACAGGATTATGAGGACAGCATGTATGAGGACAGAATGTATGAGGACAGCATGTATGAGGGCAGCATGTATTTGGACAGAATGTATGAGGACAGCATGTATGAGGTCAGCATGTATTAGGACAGAATGTATGAGGACAGCATGTATGAGGTCAGCATGTATTAGGACAGAATGTATGAGGACAGCACGTATGAGGACTGCATGCTGCTGGTCAGCAGTTGCCTTTGGCAGGAGGTGGATGCTGGAAAGCTGTTGACTCTCATATGGTGGGAGTGTTTTTCTGTGCATCAATACTAAGACCTTACCACTGTCCCAGATATTATGTGCAAAGATGAGACACACCTTTTCAAATGAAAACTACACCTGCCAGAGCTATTGAGTATCCTGGCCACATTTAACCCAGTATGCACAACAGTGGGTCACGAGCTCTTCGGTTGACATTCACCAAGCTGTTTCTCTCGTCTCTGTCATAGTTTCAATCTTAATATTTGAAAGTGCTGTGGTCCTGTTGTGTGAGTACAACAATAACGACCTTGGCCTTGACCTATCCCTTAAACCTTGAGGTCAGTGGCGTGACTGTGATGGCCCAGAGGCAGGTGGCTGAACCTGACAATGAAAGAGTTAACATGTGCAGTGTCTGTGCCTTGCGCTCACTGAACACGAGTCTTCTTCAGTAAATATAGGGAGGACTTTGCTTAACACTTTCCAGTCTGAGTCCGCATATATGCGGACTCACACAGTTTATAAAATATTTATATTACGATTTCATATTTGAATTCCTCATGGAAAGACGTTTCCAACGAATACCAACATGTCATATCTACCATTAGCGGGTAGTCAACAGCTTTCCTCGGGGCACTTTCCGCGCATTGCGCGGAAAGTGCCCCGAGGAAAGCTGTTGACTCAGACTGGAAAGTGTTAATGCGAAGATGAGGAGGAGGAGTGTGTATTCAGCTGGAGTGACACAAGAAATATGATACAAACAGAAGGAAAGAACATTATGGCTTTGATGTTTTTGTTGTTTATACCTGACAGTCTCATTCCTGTATGAAAAAGAAGGCACAGTCAGTCACCACCCCTGGTTGCTGTTCAGTGGTTTTCTAGTGAGATGTTCTGGTGTCCAGCCCTGTAATACTTGTCACTGTGCTGCAGAGAATGAACTGCGGGGTCTTCCAGTCCCAGGTGCCTGGCATCACACCAAGTTGTTGGTTGACTGTTCATAAAGGGCCACACCCAGTGTTGGGTATCTGGAGCAGAGGCTTTCACTGTGTACTGTTTTATTTTGCCATGCAATTGTGTTTTATCTGTGTTTATTTTGTGTGCATGGATGTGTGTTCTTACTGGCTAACTTTTTTTTATTTAAACAGGAACTTAGCTTAACTCTTTCAATGCCAGGTTTTCGACTGAGTCAAGATCTTTCTCCACACTTTGGGTACATGTCAGAACAGCTGTTGACCCGGACTGTTCTGTTTTCTCTGTAACTACATGCATGCTGGTACTTGATGAGAAGTCCTTTTACGTAGGACACACCCACCCATGTCTGCCGCCCCCACCCCACTGCTCAAATATATTATCCAAATTGTGTTTAATATAAAGAAGTTAAACATCTAGATTAAGCTGGAGTGATATCCAAGTAAACACTCTGAATTTCCCATTATTCTTTATCTCAGAGTCCATGTTCCATCCACCCATTGCATGGTGATGGTGATGGTGATGGTGATGGTGATGGTGATGATGATGATGATGATGATGATGATGATGATGATGATGATGATGATGATGATGATGATGATGATGATGATGATAAAGATGAAAAATAAAGAAGGTAGATAATGAACTCCTGATTTTTTTTATGCCTGTGGAAGCCAGCAAGCAGGTGACTTATTAATATTCCTACCATACTTAACTTCTTTAACCCGAGAATTCCAGGAAAACGTAACCACTTAAGTTATTGTTTGTGGTTTCTGACGGAAGTTGTGTGTTTGCAGGTTTTCTTGAGTGAGGGAGCTGCTGTAATTAGGCCCAGCAGAGGACTCCACCGACATGGTCATGGACCCCAAGAGTCCTCCAGCAAGGACTCCAGGCCAACTTACGTGACAGAGATGGAATGTCGACTGAAGAACTGGACATTTTGCCATTGATCAAATAAACCTTGACCAAACATAAGTGGACGAGGAGACTTGCCAGTATGAAGAAATAACAGCGGGATAATCTGTGGATTACAGCTGGTCAGGCTTGGAGACTGCTAATTCTTAACTATATAGTACAGCTTGTTGTTACATACAAAGCTAGGCATTTTGAGACAAAAACAGAGACACAGAATGGAACCATACATGGCAGTATCCCTGGAGACAAGGGTTAAACCTATCAGATAAGGACCAAAAGCAGAACTCTGAGAGACTTTTGGATTGAACTTGGAATTTTCAGTTTTGAATGTTAGATGCATATGTTTTTCAGAATGGAGTGACAAGGGCGGACAACATTGGTTATCAAAGATAAACCTTGTGAGTTGTGTTTATGATTTTGCAATGATCCTTACTGGTCTGAATAAAGTTTGTTGAGTGGCCATCAGAAATAGCACAGTAAAGTGCTAAAAGTCTTCATATTGTAAAAGATTTGTTTTGATTTGAAGACGGACATAACAGAGAATTTCTGCATGTGTGTGGTATTTTATTTTGTCACCAGATGGAGCCACCAGACAAGTGGGCTTGGATGGCCAGATGTGCAAAGATTTTCAGTACCACTCCTAACTGGAAAATTCCCATTGATTCAATTAGGAACTGGAATGCTTATGTTCCTCTACAAATTTAAATGCGGTGTTGATGCAAGATTTGACCCCTGCATAATAACATAGATACCCTGTAGAATACTTGGACCCTCCAGGTCTGGAACTCACAGTTGCTTTGTGGACTCATCTTATTTGCCAAACATATCAGATTTTTTTTTTTTTATTTGTTGCTCTAGGCATATGATGTACTTGGTGAAATGGCTACCAATTTGCGCAGGCTATTTCAGTTTCAAAGTGGAAGGACTGAAGACAGATTTATTTACTGTATAATGGGACTTTATGTCAGCACTGCTCGCTGGGTATTCAGCTAAATTACAGAAAGGCTGGAGGAACAGTTTTCTTAGGGGCAAGAATTAAACATTTATTGTTTTGTGAACTGCTTGCTCTTGGACACATAATGTACAGTTTGCTATCTGTGCATATTTCTGGAGAGAAACAAAATAAATTATCTTGAAATATTACGTAGGTATACATATATTGTCAACTTATGGATCTTGTTAAAAAAAACAACCATTTTAAAAGGCATCTGCCATAAGGCAACATACATATGATTATAATAATATACAACCTTGTTGTGACAGTTTACAAGACAGAATGGCTAAAGAGGTTTGAATGATTATTTTGTGGAAACTAGTTTTGTATAGGCTTAGGCTGTACTCACAGCATTTGGCCAAAAATTGTACAATTGTTATGAGGATTTTACTATGTTTACTAAGCTTTTCTGTTAAATGTCTTTCCGAAACATGGATGTTTGCTGTAAAATATATGTAGCTTGCAAAGTCAAGCCAGTCAGATTGAATTAATTGTTGACAATATCCAGTGTCTGTAGGTAAAGATTCTTGAGTAAGTAAGTGCTATAGCTAGCAGTACATATAAATTAACCCAGGTCCTACACGATTTTCTGTTTTACAGTCCACAGAAAATAAATTAACCAAATATTTCTAATATGTACATGACTTTGAATCATTTTTTCTTTGCTGACATATATTCTGCAATGATAGTTATGTCAATGAGGTCAGTTTATGATTGCATGGACCTAACTTCACTTGAAGTCACTGGGGTTTAAAGGTGACTACTGGTGAAATAAGGTCCTAGGAACACCAAATAATCAATATCTATGACTCGTCCTGCTTTATTATATGATACTGATTGACTTCTATAAAACAATTATAATCTTTGAGTGAGGTCAGATGATGCTTGTAGGGCAAATATTACATAAATAGAGTCTGTTAATGAGGTCAGTTGATGTTACTGTCTGTGATTCTAGTGACCTGACATCACCAGTATTTACCGAGATTGAAATTCAAGGTGACTATTTGTGATTTCCAGTTCGTAGATCTAGAAACATCCATTGACCATATTCTCAGACTATAATAGACGGCATGCAGTGATAGCAGCCAGCATAGTGCACGTCTTCACTAACAGATGGCACAGCAAATGATGCAGGCGTTTTACTTTCAGCCCAGTGCCACAAAACATTGCATCAGACACTCCTAAAAACTGGGAAACACAGAGTCTAATGTCATATGCTAATCTTGTCAGTGACCCAGTCAGCTGTTTCAAACTCAAAAACACAGTCTGTGAAGGACTTTTTTGTCTCGCCAGCATAAGCTGTTGGCGAGACTAAGCAGTCACTTTCCGGACATCCGTTGCCAAGTTGCCAAACGACTCACTGAAGTCCTCAATCTTGTCAAAAATTCACATACTAACTACTGCCAAAAAGTGAAAATGTACACAGGAGTGAATAAAATGTGGATTACAGATAGCACAAGTGATATTCTACTAGACATTGACAAAATCAACAATAAGAATGGTGCCAAATCAATTCATACTTTTGATTTCTCTACATTGTATACAAAGATCAACTTGAAAGACTTAAACAACGTGTTAGTTTCAATGTTGGATAAAGGGTTCAAAGGTGGCACATGTCAGTATATTAAAATATCTGGTGCTGAGGCTAAATTTGATAAAGGTAAGAACAAAGGAATATCTTACACGAAGCAAGACAGAAATGTTCAAATGATACAATACATTATCAACAATGCATACTTTTGCTTTGGAACCAGAGTCTATCAACAAATAGTAGGCATACCAATGAGAATAGATCCAACCCCATATATTGCCAACCTTTATTTACATTATTATGAATCAAAATCTGTGGAGGAATTGGCAAAAACAAACTTTACAGCTGCAAGAAGATCATATTCTCACACAAGAAGATTTATAGATGACCTGTGTGCTTTAAACAATGGAGATGAAATAAAGGGAAACTGGAAAAACATATATCCCAAAGAATTAATATTAAAGCTGGAAAATGAAAGTGATACAAACGCTACTTTCCTGATCTGGATATAGAAATAACATGTGGCAGGACAAATCTGGACTATGAACTCAGTCCGGATCTGTCCAGTAACATAACTCAAAAACTATTCACAAGTATTGTCTAATATCTATCATGTAAACATCTCTGGTCCTTACCATCTTATAAATATAAGAAAAAAAATCCAATAATCTATACTTTTTCAGATACCGAAAAAAACATCCCATTGGATCCCACGGGATCCCATTGGATATCCCATGGGATGACCTTGTATCCCATTGGATCCCATGGGATCCAATTGGATCACCAGCTTCTGGTCCATCCCATTGGATTATATTTTACACCTACAAATGCAATTAAAAGTCATAAGCCCTTCACATTCCCTTCATACATCATAAGTCACGGGTTATTGTCTGTGGTGCCAATTTTGTGTAAAAGTTTAGATGACCATAATTCAGACACTAGATTTGATAACAGAGATTGTTCTGATATTCAAATCTAGTATGATTTCAGTTTGATACCAGTTTGCCTTCAGGTGCTTCCAAATGTTTTTATGGATTTTGTTATTTTCAAAGAAAACACCATCCTTCTTTGTTTGTACATATTCAGTCTCATTCCTTAGGACTGTCCCATTGGATTGTCCCACTGGACCATCCCATTGGATGCAGTGCAGAAATTGCACAAGTGTCAAACTTAGTATAAGTATCAAATCATATAGTGAACAATAACAAATATACAATCAAACTATTTAAAATAAGTGGTTTTTTTTAAGAAAACACCCATATTTTGTTCATTAGTCGATATTCATCTCCATCCTACAGGACCATCCCATTGGATGCAGTGCAGAAATTGCACAAGTGTCAAACATGGTATAAGTGTCAAATCATATAGTTAATAATAAATATACAATCAAACATTTAAAATGCGTGTTTTTTCCTAAAAAAAAACACCCACAATTTGTTCACTAGTCAATATTCATCTCCATCCTACAGGACCAACCCATTGGACTGTCCCATTGGATGCATTGCAGAAAGTGCACAAACAACTTTTACAAGTATCAAGCCAAGTGATTCACTACTATTCCAAATATAATAATGAGTTTTTGTTTTCTTATTTTTTAAGAAAACTCCATATTTTGTTCATTTGTCAATATTCATCTCCATCCTACAGGACCATCCCATTGGACGGTCCCATTGGATGCAATGCAGAAAGTGCATAAATACCTTTTACAAGCATCAGCCAAGTGATTCACTACTATTCCAAATATAATAATGAGTTTTTGTTTTCTTATTTTTTAAGAAAACTCCATATTTTGTTCATTTGTCAATATTCATCTCCATCCTACAGGACCATCCCATTGGACGGTCCCATTGGATGCAATGCAGAAAGTGCATAACTACCTTTTACAAGTATCAGCCACGTGATTCACTACTATTCCAAATACTATGAGTTTTTGTTTTGTTATTTTTTAAGAAAACACCACTATTATTTTGTTCATTTGTCAATATTCATCTCCATCCTACAGGACCATCCCATTGGACAGTCCCATTGGATGCAATGCAGAAAGTGCATAAATACCTTTTACAAGTATCAAGCCAAGTGATTCACTACTATGTATTCCAAACACAATGAGTTTTTGTTTGGTTATTTTTTAAGAAAACACCATATTTTGTTCACTAGTCAATATTTAACTCCATCCTACATTGGATGAAAGGCACTTTCTTCTTTTTCAGGCATCAATCTGTACAGTTCACTGCTAAAACTATATGTATTCAAATAATTCTAATTCCTAATGGGAGCATGTTGTGTCATTTTCAAAGAATCCCCAGGATCTTTTATTATATTTGTAAATACTGAACTTCATCCAATATAACCATCCCATTGGATGAAATTTATACACACTTAACACCGGCATAATCAATTCAGATATTCCAACAAATACAACTCTTGGTCTAGGCTGGCTCCTGGCAGTCGCGTAGGCGGTGTGATCTTGTGTGACCCAACAATCAACTGCATGCCAACCAGCAAGATGGATGTGTATACGCTCTTTTCACTGTGTTCCGCATTTTAAAGCCAAAACTTAGCATTATGCTGGACTCGGCTACAAGAAATGAAACCACCATCATGATCCTACTGGCATACACTATCCATCTTTTCATTTTTAATTGCTGAGTGCGGTGCAAGGAGTTTTAATGCATGCAAATTGGCCAACTTTGCATCATTTTGTGCAGAAAAATCACAAAAAACTTGGCTTTTTATTGGCTGATTTCAATGAAAAACACATCGATGGACCTGCACGGTTCTGATTCAAATGATGAGACTGGTTGTGCACGCATAAATCCCCCGTTTTTGAACTTGGTACATTAGGACACCAGATGTAAGTGACCAGATACAAGCGAAAGTGGAACCATAGATGGAACAACAAAGGGATGATACTGAACACGCTTTGTAGTTGTCATGCCCAGTTGGCCATAAAATGAATTAGCACTCCCATTGGTAGTCCATCTATAGCACATCCCTGGTCAAACCCTAAAAAGTCCCCGCATAACAGCTAGGGTCTTCATTTAAGGAACTTTCCTTAAATTTAAAATGGCCTATCATTTAAAAATAAGGAAAGTTTCTTAAAGTCACTTTCTGTAGACTTAAGGAACTTTCCTTATACTGGTCTACAATTGAAGAATAAGGAAAGTTCCTTTAAATGGCTAAATCCGATTCTGTGTAGATTTCAGAAAGATGTATAGATTTAAGGAACTTTCCCTAAAATGGTCCTCGATTAGAAAATAAGGAAAGTGCCTTTAAATCACAGGAATCACATTCTGAAAATTTCCTTAAACTGGTCTATGGTTGAAAATTGTGGATGTTTCTTTAAATGGATAAATCACTATCCTGAAGATTTACAGACATTTCCTTTAAATGGTCTATGATTAGAAAATAAGGTGAGTTCCTTAAAATATAGAAAACACATTCTGATGAATAATTAGAGAACTTTCCTTAAACTGGCCTATCATTCTAAAATAAGGAAAGTTCCTTAAATATGTTAAAGTGACAAAATCACATATTAAAGATTTAAGGATTTTCCCTTAAATTGGTCTTGGGTTGAAAAATTATGGAAAGTTCCTGAAAGCGATCAAATAACATCCTGTTGTTTTAAGGAACTTTCCTAATTTATTTCTGCTTTTCTGCATCTAAACCATACAGTTCAGCTATTAATGACAGGCAAAAATTGAAAATAGACCTATTCTCAAAACAAAATTCAGGGTAAAAAAGGTACACATCCTGGGAAAAAAAACTTTCCATTTTGGAAAGTTTTATTTTTCTATATTACTAAATATCTACAGGTATGTTACATATTTAATCACCAGGCAGACTGATGAGTGCATCAATGCTAATGTCAGATATCTCAACTGAATCAATTTGAAAGTCAAACGGATTTGCCCTATTTGAATCATGAGTAGAATTGGATGGAGTGCAGAAATTGCACATGTGCCAACTAAGTATAAGTTTCAAATCATATAGTGTACAATAACAAATATACAATCAAACTATTTAAAGTATGTGTTTTTTTAAAGAAAACACCCATAATTTGTTTATTGGTCAATATTTATCTTCATCCTACAGGACCATCCCATTGGACTGTCCCTTTGGATGCAATGCAGAAAGTGCACAAATACCGATTACAAGAATAAAACCAAGTGGTTCTCTACTATTCCGAATATAATAATGAGTCTTTGTTTTGTTTTGTTATTTTTAAGAAAACACCATATTTTTCCATTAGTCAATTTTCATTTCCATCCTGCAGAACCATCCCATTGGATGAAAGGCACTTAGTTCTATTACAGGTCTCAATCTAAACAATTCAATGCTAAAAATATGCATTCAAATGATTCCAATTCCAAATGTGAGCATGTTCTGTCATTTTCAAAGGAATCACCAGGATATTTTATTATATTTGTAAATATTGACCTTCATCCAATAGAAGCATCCCATTGGATGAAAGGCGCCTACTTCTTTTACACGCATCAATATAAACAGTTCACTGCTACAACTTTGCATTCAAATAATTCCTAATATTTGCATGGTTTGTCTTTTTTTAGAGGATCCCCCCAAATCTTTTATTATATTTGTAAATATTTGCCTTCATACAACAGGGCCATCTCATTGGCTGAAATTTGTACACACCTAACACAGATCACAGGTATCAATTTTCAATGTAAGAAAATGTTGTTCAATGTAAGAAAATGTGAATGATTCCAAATGTTTTCATGTTATTTTAGAAGAAAACATCAGAGTTTAAAACTTTTCTTGTACATGTATATATATTCACCTTCATCCAACTGGACCATCCCATTGGACCATCTTGTCAGAGTTTCTGCATGTCACTTAATTTATTAACATGTGTTCTGTATCAACACATTCATCACCTATAAAAATCATTTCAGAGTCTATTTTGTGGAGAGTTCATCAAAATGTACTTTTGTTTAGTCCAACTGTAAAGTTCAATTGGCTTGACCAATGGGGTTTTCCAATTGAATATCCAACTGGACAATAACATTTTGATGATGTTGGACCCAAATTGTAGATATTGTAACACAGCACATTTTTGTAATTTACATGTGACCTCTAAAGGTCAAAGGTCAAGGTCATTTGTACGTTTGAAATATTCATCCAGCCATAACTCAGTCAATTTCCATCCAATTTTGATCATGTTGGTCACAAATTGTAGCTACTGTAACACTGCACTTTTTTGTAAAAATTTACATGTGACCTCTAGAGGTCAAAGGTCAATGTCATTTTGACATTTGATATATTCATGTGGCTATAACTCGGTCAATTATCATCCAATTTTGATCATGTTGGACACAAATTGTAGCTACTGTAACACTGCACATTTTCTTTCTTTCTTTCTTTCTTTCTTTCTTTCTTTCTTTCTTTCTTTCTTTCTTTCTTTCTTTCTTTCTTTCTTTCTTTCTTTCTTTCTTTCTTTCTTTCTTTCTTTCTTTCTTTCTTTCTTTCTTTCTTTCTTTCTTTCTTTCTTTCTTTCTTTCTTTCTTTCTTTCTTTCTTTCTTTCTTTCTTTCTTTCTTTCTTTCTTTCTTTCTTTCTTTCTTTCTTTCTTTCTTTCTTTCTTTCTTTCTTTCTTTCTTTCTTTCTTTCTTTCTTTCTTTCTTTCTTTCTTTCTTTCTTTCTTTCTTTCTTTCTTTCCTTTTCTTTTCTTTTCTTTTCTTTTCTTTCTTTCCAGGCAAATTTGTCCGACATTTCATTTGAAAATTATTACTTGTAGAAACTCCAAACTTGGCACAATTATACTTCTATAGATAAAGTCTGGCTTTTCTATTCTGACATGTCATGCTTTACAAAATTACGCAAATGGGGGCTAAGGAAAGTTTTAAATCTTCACTATCTTATATATTATAGTAGATGTGGTTCCACGTATATAGTTTGATATCAAAGTAAAGGTCATCTCAAATGTCAAGGTCATGTCAAGGTCACAGGGTCAATTTAGGCCAAATGTCATTTTGAGGTCAAGGTACACTTCAGGTAGAGGTCATCTCAAGGCCAAAAGTCATTTCAAGGTCAAAGGCCACTTTCAATGGTGGATTTTTTCTAGCCATAACTTGGTAAATTTTTATCCAAATTTTATCATGTTGGGCTCAAATTGTAGTTATTGTAACCCTGCACATTTTTGAAATTTACATGTGACCTCTAAAGGTCAAAGGTCAAGGTCATTTGTACCTTTGAAAGTTTCATCCAGTCATAACTTGGCCAATTTCCATCCAATTCTAATGATGTTGGACTCAAATTGTAGGTATTGCAACACTGCACATTTTTATAGGAACATGTAACCTCAAAAGGGCAAAGGTCAAGATCATTTGGCCCTTTGAAAGTTTCATCTTGCCATATGTTGATCAATTTTCACCAAATTTGGTTCATGTTGAGCTTAATTGTGGGTATTGTAACACTGCGCAATTTACATGTGACCTGTGAAGGTCAAAGGTCAAGGTCATTTGGACTTTGAAATTTGCATTGCAGCCATAAGCTTAATGTAATGTGAAGTACGAAAGGATAAAAGTTGTAACATTCAATATTTACAACTTTCGAAGGCACACAGACAGATGTGCTTTGAAGCAAATCTTCTTTTCTAGTTAACATGTGTTCTGTATCAACACATTCATGCACCTATAAAAATCTTCATTTAAGAGTCTTTTTTGTGGAGAGTTTATCAAAATGTACTTCTGTTTGGTCCAACTGTACAGTTCAATTGGCTTGACCAATGTGATTTTCCAATTGAATATCCAACTGGACAATAACATGTAAAATGTTTTATTTTGATTGAATAATATTGTATAATTTACATTGAGTACATTAGCACCTGTTGCCACCCCGATGAGAGACCGCTGGTCATTTAAAACCACTTTTTCACAGACGTCACTAATTTTTGGAAAGGCGGGGGGGGGGGGGGGGGGAGTTACTTGTACATGTACCTCTCATAATACCACATTTTACCTTGTGTACGCTCTCAGTGTTACACAGTGCATATGTGTAATGCAGACATTAGGACATTCGATAGCTTGGGTCACTTCGCTGGGTACAGCGTGTCAGAGACCTTTACTCTTGTAGGCAAGTTATTTATATCCTGGGCAATGAGACATCGGCCATCGCTAGGCTTATGGCTGTGGCTTTGGCACCGGCCTGGACGTGGCACCCTCCTTTTTTTCGTGCATGCAAGTTACGTATGCTGGAATAAATTCAAGAAAACTCGCTCCATGTTTGGGCATCATTACTTGTGGTCTCAAGTGAAACGTCTTCACAAGCCTGGTCTTTGGTGACAGGTACTGCTCTCTCAATATTACTATCCTGGAAAAGGGGCGGAGGGTATTAAAGGGTATTGCAGTACTGCTGGAAACCCTCTTATTTTTTTGTATTTTGTACTGACCACTATTTAGAACATTTTTTTTTTTTGATCAGCATTTATTTTAAAGTTGCTGGTAACATCATAAATAGTCCTCTCTTAAGATTGAGTCTAGCCTACATTTTAATAGCTTCTCGAGATCACTGGGAAATCAATGTCCTGATAGAATGCAAATTATATTTAGGAGTTTTGGCGGTCTTACAACAAGGCATCTCATTTACTTAATATGCTGGTAGCAGCATATATAGGTGTCAACTCTCACGTTTTGACCGTGAGTCTGACGGGAGTCACGGTTTGAGGACTTGCCTTACGGCTACTTCAAATCTCACATTCGTCTCCTATTCAACAGAAAATATCGATGTAAAAAAAAAAGTAGTAAAAATCAAGCGAATTAAAAGATTTTCAAAAAAATCTTGGCTTCCGATGACTTTCCCGATCCGAAAGTCATAAAATAACATGATAACCGTGATGCCATGATGCCCCTTGCTACTCGGTTATGCCCAGATGCTGCCAGATTGCACCATTTTGAACCTAAAAAAACAAAATTTTCTGAGGGGAGGCCCTGGGGGGTTCCCCCTCCCACACCCTGCCTCAGTCAATCCTCAAGGTGAGATTTCTCCAAGGGTTGACACCTATGTAGCAGTACAGTGA